>JAOXJP010131680.1:0-13580 GCA_025762735.1 Platanus orientalis | reverse complement strand
AGGGACCCTAAGAATCAACATTATTCTGAAGGGGCCTTGTCTCAGTTTCAATGCTGAGGGGCCTCGGCCCAAATTCCATTATTGAGGGACAGAGGCCCAAAATTCTTTGCTAAGCGGCCGAGGCCCAAATTTCATCCTTGAGGGGAAGAGGCCTAAATTCCATTGCTTAGGGGCCTCAACCCAAATTTCCTCCTTGATGGGCAGAGGCCCAAATTCTATTGCTTGGGGGCCTCAACCCAAATTTCATTCTTGAGGGATCAAGACCCAAATTTCATTTTTGAGGGGCGGAGACCCAAATTCCATTGCTCAGGGGTCTTGACCCGAATTTCATTCTTGAGGGGCTAAGCCTCAAATTTCATTGTTGAGGGGCTAAAGCCCAAATTCCTTTTTTAAGGGGGGAGGCCCAAGTTTCATCCTTGAGGGGTGGAGGCCCAAATTCCATTACTTGAGGGGCTGAAGCCCAAATTTCCTTTGCTTAGGGTCGAGGCCCAAATTTCCATTACTTGGGGATTGAGACCCAAATTTCTATTCCTCGAGGGTCGAGGCCCAAATTTCCATGCTTAAAAGATGATGTATCATCTCCAGTTTTGTTGGCCCATGAATGACATTGTTAGAGGTGATACTTCATCTTGAATTGCTTATTCGGGAGGTGATAGGTCTTCTCTAATCATAATTGATGGGAGACAACTTATCACTTCCATTTTTCTTAGGGAGATGACGTATCATCTCCAGTTTTGTTGGGCCGTAAATGGCACTTGCTATAGATGATGCTTCATCTCGATTTGTTTTTATTGGGAGATGACAGGTCATCCCCAATCATAATTAATGGGAGATGATGCATCATCTTCGCTCTTTCTTTGGGAGATGATGTATCATCTCCAGCTCTGGTTAGCCATGAATGACACCTTATTGGAGATGATACTTCATTTCGATTTTATTTAGTTGCTCCTTGATCCTAGAGTTGATGACAGGTACGTAGAAAAACTTCCCTAGCGAGATGTACGATATATTCAACAATTGATTGTGCTGATAGATTGATGATTGAGCTTTGAAGCCTGGATCGGCTAAACTTTGCATTTGCTTTTAAAGGAGGTTTTGAAAATTCATTTTATAGAAATATTCCATTGATTTTGAAAAGTTGGGCCCCTCAGGGTCTTTGAATATTAGGGATGACTTGTTGCATGACTCTTGAGTACATAGGTTCGTGTTTTCATATGCTATGATGCCATGCCTGGCCCAGACAAGGTATAAAGAGTTTGCAAGTTTTTGATAATGAATGTGCTTCTCTTGGAAGAATGGGATTACATGTTTACGTTTGAGGTGTTTGTTCTTGTTTTGTCAGGGGATGACTTCTAATGATATGTGCTCATGATTTGACTAACTTGACTTAGGGTGCCATTTATGGTTTCACCCTAAGTGCTAACTTAATTTGCTCCCTTTTTTGCCCCTATTTACCAGGACTAGGTCAGAGTGTCGTTTCCAATTTTTACTCTAAGCTTTACAATATTTCTTTTTGTCTTTGTCCCTTTTTTGCCCCTATCTTTAGACAGGTCTGGGCTTTTGGAAAGTGACTAGACGGGGTACATGTTCTTGTTCTAAGTTGGTTGAATGCTTGACTTATGTATTGCTGACTTACACTTAGAACTTCTCGAAGTGCTAAGAGCTTGAATAGTTGTTTTGCTAAATGAATGGCTTGTTGAGGGTTTCAAGATTTGCCTTTGGGTAGATGAGATTTGAAAGGTCTAGAAATATGAATATGAATGCCTCTTGATTAGAGACTTATTGCAAGTTCAGAATCATGGTTCTCTACAAAATACCCATTTCTTGAAGAAGATTATGGTTTTATACAAGATTTCCATGTTTTAAAGAAGATCATGGTTCTCTATAAATTCCCCATGTTTTGAAGAAAATCATGGTTCTTTATAAGCTTTTTTTTTTTTTGCTTTTGTTCTTTTTCTTCTCTTTTTTTGCTTTTGCTCTCTTCTTTTTATTTTTTTATTTTTTTGAACCACTAACTCTTCTATTTTGGATTTGTAGAAATGAACATGATTTTGGAGGTACAAAATAAATAGATAGGAGAATGTTTCAGCAAAATAACCATTCAAGGCCTTTTCTATTGAAGGTTTTTAGCATAAGTCAGGTTTACATTAGTTAAGCAAAGAACCTTCTGACTTGGTCTAAGTTTCTAAATCTGAGGAAGTCTTCCTCGTCCATGTTTCTCAATAACAATGCCCCATCGGACAGTTTCTATTTAATAATGAAAGGTCTTTCATAATTTGGCCGAGGTTGCCCCCATGGTGCCTGCTCATTTGAAAGGACCGTCTTGAGAACTAAGTCTCATTCCTCGACATCTTTAGGTCTAAGCCATTTTTTGAAAGATGTTGACATGCGCCTTTGATATGCTTGTTCGTTGCTCATTGCTTGCAATCTATTCTCATCAATAAGGTTCAACTGATCATGTTGAACCTGTGCCCATGATGATTCTAGAATCTTTACCTCGGCTAAGACTCATAAACTTAGAATTTCAACTTTAATTGGTAGGACTGCCTCCATGCCGTAGACCAATGAGTATGGGGTTGCCCCTATTAAAGTATGAGTTGAAGTTCTATAGGCCATAAGTGCATAAGGCAACATTTCATGCTAGTTAGAATGATTAGCAATCATTTTCTGTAAGATCTTCTTGAGGTTCTTGTTGGCTACTGCTACTGCTCTGTTCATCTGTGGTCTGTATGGAGAAGATTGATGATGGTGAATCTTAAACTTTTTGCAAAGTAGTTCAAGATCCTTTCCCACAAAATTGGTAGCATTCTTAGTAATGATTTTGCTGGGAATACCATATCGACAAATGATGTCTCTTCGTATGAATTTGGTTGTATTCTTCATCGTGACTGCTGATAGAGATATGGCTTCAACCCATTTGCTGAAATAGTCAATAGCCACAATGATATATAGATGTACATTGGCGGCCTTCTAGGGCATGGATCCTACTACATCAATTCCCCACATGGAGACTACCTAAGGAGTAGTCAGGTTGTGTAATTCAGAAGTTGGTGCTTTGATGATGTTGGCATAAGACTGGCAAGTGTGACACTTCCTTACATGTTGATAATAGTCTATCTCCATTGTTGACCAGTAGTTGCCTAGTCAAAGAATCTTTTTGGTAAGCCTGAGTCCATTCATGTGCGGGCTGCACTTGAAATTCTAATGTATAAATCCTAGAGGGTGAATAGGATATTTAAAAATTCTTTTTAGATTGCCCCAAATTCAATTATTATTTAATTGATTAAATAATCTTGGAGGTTAATTGCAATTGGATTGTGGATAAGTTCTATTGAATGAGTGCAAAGATGACAATATAAATGATAAATCCAAATTCAAACCAAAAGCAATCACATGAACATAAGTTATATAGTGGTTTGGCACTATAGCCTACATCCACTCTCAAAAACTCACTGCCAAACTAAATAATTTTATTAAGATTGATAGTATTACAATCAAGGCTAAAATTAACAAAAAACCTAATCTACTTACCAAGCAAGCTATATCTGGTGTCTCCAGCGAGTGTGGTCTATGGTCCACTCTTCTGGTGTCTCCGAGGGAAGAGCTATGGGTCTATACTACCGGTGTCTCTGACAGTAGTGCCAATTCACCTAGTGTCTCCGGCGGGAGAGGTCTCAACACTTTTAATAAAAAAAATAAAGGCAAGAATTACCTTTTTGAAGGTTGGTGTTGCCCTATACACAAGATGGGGTTGCTCCTCCTTGAGAAAAATGGATTGATCCAAATAATTTAGATCAATCCTAGATTGATCCAAATCCCTTGTAATGCCTTCTAAAAACTCAGAAATGCTACAGAGGCATTTCGATGGCCCCTCTATAGTCCAAGAAGGTTCTAAGACCCTTAGAACCTTTCCTTCGACCGTTGATTCACCTAAACTATTTCACATTACCTGATTTACCTTGTGAGAGCTTGAAGTAAGATGTGAATCATTCGTGATGATTTGCCGACTCCTAGATTGATCTCTTGAGGCTTTCTTAGAATTTGATGATTATTTTCATGATGCTTGAACCCAAGAACCTCTTAGACTCTAACATGACTCTTCTCATGTCCTAGTCTATACATTACATGTATTTTACAGTTCATGGAATTTACAACATATTACATTTACAATCTCCCCCTTTGGGAATTTCATGACAAAACTTAAAATACATGAAAATATAGTACAAAATGAATATTACAATGAACACATGAACTCCATCACTCTCCATTTCTTTAATAAATTTCTTTGGCTCTCCCCCTTGATACATGTTCGAGCTTTTTCATTTAGAGCTCTTCATTTGCAATGAGCTTTTGCTTTAAGATCCTGAAATTTATTTGACAAAAATATACCTTTCTTGAACTAAGATTAGTCTAGTTAAATGATAAAGTACGATAAACACACACGTAAGCAAATGAATGTAATGAAATGCACATGCCCATGATGTGAAGTATGAGGAATGATAAGTGTAGTTCATAACATGAAGAGTTCTAGATTAATGACATGTAGAGTTCCATTAATCTTTATGTTTTTCTCCCCCTTAAGCAATTCATTTTTACTCCCCTTATTATGATATACCAATTTTTAGATCAAAATTGCCTTTGATTTTCAAAATTTTCAAATTTTACCAAATTTTACTTAGCTTTTTCTTAATTCTCCCCCTTTTTGTCGTGGTTACCAAAGGTTTTATCGTAAAGGCATAATAGAGAGGGTATCATAAGAATGGAGAGATAACATATTATAAAATGCAAACCATAACAAAAAGAGATGATATTTTCATTAATTTCGAAAAAAGATTTACAAGATCCCAACAAGGATTACATCAAAATTCAGCAAAATGAAAAACAAGAAATTATATGCATCCTATTGCTTTCCTCATCCTTGTCCTCATCCTCGTCGCTGGCAAGAATGTCTAGGACAACCCTAGGATCTGGTGCATGTGAGGGATCCATAATCCCTTCCATGTGGATGAGCCTTTGATCCATGCTCTCCACCTTCTTTCCAAGGCCATCGAAACACCTGAGAATGCGCCTAAAATCTCCATAACTATCTCAGATCAGACCTGAGAGTACTAGAGGTAGTGTCAATGAGAGTGTCGAGGCTGCGGTCGTAAAGGAGGTGGGAGGAGCTCCGGAGGAACCAGCTGCGACTATGGACTGGGGGAGCAGGTGGTGGAACCTCTGTCGGTGCGGAAGGAGGAACAGGAATTGGGATAGGCTAAGCTACCTAAGTTGTCTATGATGCAGCTCATATTTGACCTTCCATCTTTTAAATGGTAGCATCATCAATATGAAGGCCTTGGGAGAGAGTCACAGCATCTCTAGGAAATGTAACACTACACTATTCCATAATTTGAGTGACTAGTACTCCATATGGCAGACCTCTCTTCATCCCATCATTGATGGACATCTATAGCATCATCTAACATATAATGGCAGGCACATCAATTGCCTTGCCCTTCATCAGACTCACCACTAAGTGGACTATATCATCGAACATGTTTGTCTTGTGGGATGTTTGAAGCAGGTTTTGGACTAGGATGATGTTAAGTACCCTAGCCAACATACAACACTCTACAGTCGGCAACTTTTTGAACCATGTGTTGCCCTCTTGCTAAAAAAGCTTAGAGATATGAGATTTTTCTATTCCCTGATTAGGAAAGACAATGACATCGGCTGAGGGGTGAGCAATCCCTAATAGCATGGAGACACGGTCTGGATCGATCAACATGCAAACTCTAAACACCTCTATTTCAAAGGAAAGTTGAATGTAGTCGCTGTGGTGGATGCTGGAGTAGAAGATGAGAATGACATCTTGTTGTATGTTGCCCTTGCTGACGGTGAGTTGTAACCACCCATCATTGGTAACAGTTGTGCCCAGTGTGAAGACACAAAGAGTCGTTTGCTTCACATACCTCTCAATAAAAATCTTCTTCTTTGAGAAGATGTTCGTGTAATTATGGAAGGTGGACACATTGCAAAAGGTACCAAAGTTGGACTCCATCCTAAGGCATTTTGGTGGCACCTTTAAATGCATAGGAGCTTTCCCTAGATCTCTATGGGACATGGTGATGGCTTAGGAGATTAAAAAATGTAAGGAAAATGAGGGGGAAGAGCTAAAATTCTTGGGGATTAATTTTGGTTCTATCTAGGGCATCCCCCCCTTTTTACAACGAGCGACGATTTGATTTCCCACGTGTATCGCCAATTTGGATCGATCCAAAATAGAATCTTTCAGGTAAAAACCCCAGCTTTGGTTGGCACCACTTACCCCAACTAAATGTTTTCTTACTACTTTTAGGGTACTTTTGAATATGTCATTAAATAGAACACATTCCCATCGCACCTTGAAGATATTTAAATCTTTTTAAGTCTAAGGCCTTTGTGAGGATATCTGTCAATTGCTCCTTAGTCGATACATACTCTGGAGATATTATTTTATCTTCAACCAATTCTTAGATGAAATGGTGATGAATATCAATGTGCTTAGTTCTAGAGTGTTGGACAGGATTCCTATAAATCTGGATTGCACTTGAGTTGTCTATAAATAGATTCATTTTAGACTAAAACAAGCATCTGCTTCATCCATAGCAGTTGCATGCATCCACTCCCAGCAACAATGTACTTTTCCTTGACTATCGATAGTGATATGGAATTTTGCTCTCAATTGTGCCAAGAGACAAGATAGTTTCCCACATAAAAGCATCCACCACTTGTGCTTTTACAATCATCTACATTGCTTGCCTGATCAGCATCTAAATAACTAGTTAACACTAGTGTGGTATTAAATGGATACCATAGACTAAAGTTAATTATCCCGTGGACATACCAAATAATTCTTTTAACCGCTTTCAGATGAGATTCCTTTGGTGCTACTTGATATCTAGTACAGACACCTACACTAAAGGCAATGTCTGGTCTGCTTGCTATCAAATATGTAAATGTAAATTGTCTATTCTATAATTTATAAAAATATAAGGAGTGGTAGATTAGCCATGGCATGAGCACATTACATATCTTAGTCATGTCTATAAGAATCAAGCTCCCTCGGACCTTAAGGAGGAAGATAAGCACCAAGCACTTAAAGCTAAGGATAGATCCATTCTCAAGTTACCAAGGTTCGAAGACTTGAAGACCCAAGGTTCATCAAGCTCAAGGAAGGTTTGTAAAGGTATATATTATAATAGACATAGGATAAAAAGAACAAAAGTCCTTTACACGTCCTTATGGACCAACCCATGCCACCTACATAGGTTCCCAAGTGAGTGAGAGTATGTTCAAAGCTCATTATCAAAAAAATAGGGGAATCATATCAATCCAGGGGGTGTTAGATCAATCAACACTTAGCGGATTGATCCACTACTTACCGGATCGATCCGGAAAGGCTCGGATGTCTCAGAATGAAACATCGGATCAATTCAAGGATGCCAAATTGATCCATGCAGATTAATCTGGCATAGTTGGATGATCCGCCATCATAGAATTTCAAAAAAAAATTAAAGAGCAATGTCTGCAATTTTTTTACCATTGGGGTAAATGTCATATCAAGGGTGCACGACTGTGCTCATTCCCTATAAGTATGAGAGAAGCTCAAATGGGCTCCCTAACACTCAAAAACACACTTTGAACTCAAGAAGGAAAGTAAAGAGAAATTTGAGATAGAGCTAAGGCATTTACACCTCTCAACTACCAAAGGCTCATTCTAATAAGCATTGATTAAAGATTAAAGAGCATTTAAGTGCTTCCCCAGAACTCTACACTTGAAGAACAAGAAGAGGGAATCAAGGTAAAGGATTTACTCCCAAATAAATACTTGTGAGAAACTCCAAGAAGCAAAGAGGCACTCTTAGAATGTTGGTGGAATCCATTGGCAGACTAGCTCAATAAAGAAGCAACCACATTCATGTGTAACTAGTAAAACATAAGGCTTGTGAGGTAATTTGTATTAATTTTATTTATTTGAGACCTTAGCACCCACAAGAGACATTGGGTGTAAACCATAGCACTACCACTGGAGATACCGATAGTGTAGACCATACACGTCGGAGACACCGGGTACAGACCACTCCCGTCGGAGACACCAAGAGTAGAGCTTGCTTTTGCAAGTAATAGTTTTTAAAATTTTAACCTGGATTATAATGCAACTCAATCTTAATAAAATTTAGTAGCTCAATAATGAGCTTTGAAAGTGGATGTAGGCCCGAGTGCCGAACCACTATAAAAATTATGTTATGTGTCTTCTCTCTATCTCTACATGGCATGTTTAACATCTTACATATAATCTTTCATATATGCTACCACTTAGGAATTTAAATTAAGAATTGTCATTGAATCACACTTGTAAGCTTTTTTTCTCTCACTTAATGTCTTGACTTGGTCCTCCAACTCTTGGATGAATGAGTCATCACTACTTGACTCATCCTTCTCTTCATCAAAGGTTTTGAGGCTCTCCTCTAGCTCAAGAACCTTGTTAGACAATTTCTTATTGTCCTCAAGGAGTCTTCCCTTCTCTTGCTTCTTATTGATTTGTTCTAAGCCTAGAAATATCCTAGAGTCAATGAGTTTCTTCTCTAGTTCTACTATTTTTAGGCTCATCTTTTCCTTTTCATATATGTGCAAATAGTTTTCTTTGAAAATGTCATTTTCCTTTTCTTTTCAAGGAAACTCTTGTCTAAGAGTAGAGATAGTGTTTTCAAGGAATTTTAACTTTTCAGTCAACCCAATGATTTCCCTCTTAAGTTGTTTGTTTTTCTTCTCCAACTCAATACTTTGAACAAAGAGGTCATCAAATGCATATTGTGCATCATAGATCTCCTCATCTTCTTCATATTATCCCTCATCTTCACTTAAGTCACTAGACTCCAATAGTGAACTTATGGATGTACCAAAGGCCATAAAAGCCTTAACTTCTTATGAGGGAGCTTTTTCACTACTTTGGGATTCATGTTCCGAACTCTCGGACTCATCGTCCCATGTAGCCACCATAACCTTGCCCTTTGAATTATACTTATTCTTCTTATTGCCACAATCTTTGGTAATGTGCCCCCTACCTTTGCATTCATAGCAAATGGGAGGTTCTTTGGAGAAGTTCTTTTTTTTTGGGTATCCAAGGTAGGACTTCCTCATTTGTTTATTCTTGGAGTAATCTTTGGTATTTTTCCTAAAGAACTTCTTGAACCTTTTGGCAACAAGGGCCAAGTTATCATCTGAATCCTCATTTGATTTAGAGGGCTCTTCTACTTTAAGGGAAATGTCATTCTTCTTGGTAGGTTCTTTAATGGCTGCTTTGAATGTTTAGAGCAAGTCAATCAACTCCTCTAACTTCATGACTTCTAGGTCTTTACTCTCCTTTATAGCAGTGACCTTAGGCCTAAACCTTTTGGGTAGTGACCTAAGCACTTTTCTCACCACTTTGGACTAGGGAATGTCTTCACCTAGACATCTCACAATATTCACCAAGTTTAATAACTTAGCATTGAATTGGGAGATGTCTTCATCATCCTCCATCCTTAATGCTTCAAGTTGTGTAGTATACATTTGAAGCTTGGACATTTTTATGACACTTGTACCCTCATGGGTAACCAAGAAAAGCTTCCCCGCTTCTTTTACTATCTTGAGATGAGTTATCCTTCTAAACTCATCCGGAGCTAAGCCACTAGCTATGGTTTCAATGCTCTAAAGTTAAACTTGTGAGCATCCTAGCTTTGATACCAACTGAAATTCCAATGTTTAAATCCTAGAGGGCGTGAATAGGATATTTAAAAATTCTTTTTAGAATGCCCTAAATTCAATTATTATTTAATTGATTAAATTAATCCTGGAGGTTAATTGCAATTGGATTATGGATAAGTTCTATTGAATGAGTGCAAAGATAACAATATAAATGATAAATGCAAATTTAAACCAAAAGCAATCATATGAACGCAAGATATATAGTGTTTCGACACTACAGCCTACATCCACTCTCAAAAGTTTACCACCTAGCTAAATAATTGTATTAAGATCGATAGTATTACAATCAAGGCTAAAATTTAAAAAAAGCTTAATCTAATTTCCAAGCAAGCTAAACTTGATGTCTTCGACAGGTGTGATCTATGATCTACTCTTTCGATGTCTCTAGCAGAAGAGCTATGGATCTACGCTACTGGTGTCTCCAATGGTAGTGCCGATTCTCCCTATGTCTCTAGGGGAAGAGCTATGGGTCTACACTACTGGTGTCTTTGGCGGTAGTGTTAATTCTCCTAGTGTCTCTGGCGGGAGAGGTCTCAACACTTTTAATAAAAAAATTAAAGACAAGAATTACCTCTTTGAAGGTTGGTGTTGCCTTGTACATGAGATGGGGTTGCTCCTAAAGAAAAATGTAACTATAGCTCCCCAATTCCTTCTTGGTTGACTCCTCAAGTTAGTAGAGTCAATACTAGTGGGTTGCTCCTTTCTTGAGTAAGGTGTGACTATTGAACCTACTTTCTTCTTAAGTTAGTAGAGCCAATACCGGTGGGTTGCTCAATCTTGATTGGTATCATGTTTGTTTCTTAAGGGATGTCAATCATTGAAGCTAGTGTTGCTAAAGCATCTGCAAAGATGTTTTTTCTTCTTCCACTGTAGTTGAAAGTCAAATATTCAAAGCTCTTGGAAAGGATCTATAAACATTCATGATAGTCTAAGAACTTCTCCTCTGAGATAAACCAATCTCCAGTTACTTAAAAAATAATAAGTGTTGAGTCTTCGTAGACTTCTAGTTCATCAATGCCAAGATCAATAGCTACTTTCAAACTGATGATACAAGCTTCATATTCGGCTATGTTGTTGGTGTATAGAAAGTGTAGCCTTGTAGGAGTTGGAATGAGGGCACTAGTAGGGGAAATGAGCATGGTTCCAATCCCATAACCTAATTGATTGATAGCTCCATTGAAGAACATCTTCCATCTAACTATCTTGTTGATTTAACATCAACACAAAGTATGTGTTCATCTAGAAAGTTAAGTTCTAAGGATGAAGGTTAATCTACTGGTCTATCTACTAAGAAGTCGGCTATGGCTTACCCCTTGATAGCTTTCTATGAGACAGGTGATGTCGAATTCTGATAGCATCATGAGCTATTGAGTAGTTATTGCTATGGTTACTGGTTTCTCAAACGGATACTTGATGGGATTTATTCAATAAATCATAAATACTTTGTAAGAAAGGAAGTAGTGGCAAAGTCTTTTGGCGACATAGACTAGAGAGAGGTAGGTTTTCTTAAGAGGTGTGTATCTGGTTTCGTAGTCAACGAAACACTTGCTTAGACAATAAATAGCTTGTTCCTTCTTTCATATCTTGTCATATTATCCTAGTACACATCCCATGGAGCTGTCATGCACAGTTAGATATAAAATCAATAGACAGTCAGGCTTTGGAGAGATCAATACAGGTGGGCTTAGCAGATAATTCTTGATCTTGTCAAAGGCAATCTGGCAGTCATTGTTTCATTGGGTTGGAACGTTCTTCCTCAGAAGCTTTAACAAGGGTTCACAAATGGGACTGAGCTGAGTAATGAAATGACTGATATATTGGATGTGTGCCAAGAAACTGCATACATCTTTCTCTGTGCAAGGTGTAGGCATTCCAATGATGTCTTTTGTTAGGTCTATGTATTGCAAATGTCCATGCACAAGACAAAGTGTGTACATGTAGTGGTCATGTGTATAGGACTTCATGACGTAAATTGTATGCATATGTAAGTCTAAGTGTTAGAGTCTGGGAAAGCACCAAGAAGATGGACTCAAAGCTGAAATGACCATGCCAAAAGAGACTCAAGCATCATGGAAGAAACCCAAGTCTGAAGTGCAAGCTACCCCAAGGAAGCCAACACATCCATTTCCAAGCATAGAACGGTAAATCAAGTTTATGAGAACAAATGGTAGGTGTGTGTGTGCTCACGAAACCCCAAGACCAAGGTTAACCCTAAGAATAACTTAGAAGACTTAATTAGGGTCTAATTGAAATGCACAAAGAGCCCAATGCTCAAAAGAATGAAAAGGGCTCACTAGGGAAGAAGTGCCTATGCTGACTAGTGCTATCTAGATCAGTAAATTTTAAGGCAACTTCCAAAGACTCCAGATCACCTCAGTAGTAATTAGACTACAATCCATACATGTATGAAAATATCTAGAAGTCTACTTTCCAAAAAAAAATGATGAAGGATTATGACTTTTCTAGAGAAAGTTACGGCCGTTTTACCGAGAGGTGTTTGTGTTGAAAACCTGGGAGCATGGTCGCCAGCGAGTAGTGCCGGTCGACCGCCAAGGGGTACCAGGGTCAACTACAACTTGAGACGATCAACCACAGTCCGAACGGTCAGAATTCTGAATGTTATTTTTTAACTGTTAGGGACTTAGGAAGGCCATGGGTCGCCTATAAAGGCCTTGAACATGGCCCAAATGATCCAAGAACTCTCCCACTACTCCTCCATGTCAAATTAATCATTCAATTCATGAAAATAATTTGAAAACCCTCTTTACATGAGGTGTTCTTGAGATAGATAGTAAAATCATCAAAGAGGAGAGCAACCAAGTCTTGGGACCAAAAGATTAGATCAAATCATTATCTAAGACTTGAAGAATATCCCTTAAATCTACCAAGGAGCATCAGAGAGCTAGAGCCTAACTTGGCAAATCTCATTAAGAGCTCTCTACATTGGGTGTGAAGACCTTAGTTATATTTTCCTATTGAGAGGCTGAGCACCACTACCATCATTCTCATTTCCATCACTTAAGGACGTCCGTCGAAGACACCAGATGTGGAAACCTCTATCAGAGACAATGGGAGCGAGATTGGGAGTCCGCCAGAGACACCGGACTCGTGTGCACTTGCCGAAAGACACCAAGTGCGAAGTCACCTTTATTGGAGACACAAGAGGTAAGGATTTATTGATGTCCTTATAATAGTTAAGTGTAACTATTAATAAAATCAACATGCCCCTAGAGTGGGCATTGGAGAGTGGACATAAACCCGTGTGCTAAACCACTATAAACTGTTGTTTCTTTATATTACATGCTTTGTGATTGTTCTTTAACTTCCATATCATAAACAAGCACTCTTGTACACTTGGTTTGAAATTCATATAGAATTGATCACCTAAGTGTTTATGTTTATATTGATCATGCTAAATTTCCCAACACACTAAATTTTCATAAACACACACAAGCATCTAGGCCTTAGTGAATTTGCAAATTGGCTAATCTATCATTTAAGTTTATTTGAACATCTTGTAAAGTATATTGAATTTGCAATTCATTATTTATAGATCACTTTAGGAATTCACTCTAAGTACTAAACTCAAGTGATCATATTGTGGGGTAATTGAAAGTGACTCTAACTAAGGTTAATATAAAAGGATTAATCAAGCAACCTTAGGGAACTTATCAACCCTGCTCCCGCTCTATTATAGGTAACATTATAGTGCATAACAGAGCCTCGTGGTCTATGATAAGTTCATAGAAAAGAGATTTACTTAAGTAAAAGAATTTTCGCTGCACATTAAGTTAAAATTAAGTAAATCAAAA
>JAOXJP010131679.1:0-27570 GCA_025762735.1 Platanus orientalis | reverse complement strand
GAATCTTTTAGTTGAATCTTGAATTCTTGAAATTGTTTTAATTGAATTTCTATTATTTCTTTAATTCAAGAATCATTGTTTGCATTCTTTAAAGTGTTTTGCATCATACCACCATAATCCCATATTATAGGAATCCATTCTTTTGGATATCCTTACATCAGCGTATCAATGATGCAGTCAAATAAGCTTCTGAAATAATGAAAAATCTTGCTAAGGGACATATAATGCGAAAAGCCATGGTCATGAGCAGGGTTTTCATGAGGGGTATATAACTAAAAATTCTTGACAAGTGTCTCATGTGCAGAGAATTGAGACCCACCACTGAATGGGTTTTCATGAGGGATATATAACTAAAAATTCTTGACTAGTGTCTCATGTGCAGAGAATTAAGACCCACCACTGAATGGGTCCCACCTAAGATTCCCTATGCCCAAATCAATTTTTCCTTTTCCATATATAATATTTTTGGACTGAAAAATTAAACAAAGCTACGGGGAAAAAAAAAGGCTAAAGATCCGATTGTAAAAAATTATCTGATCATGATGATTCTTAACACAGATAATCACATGTGGATCCTGATGTTTACTTGAGACAATCATTCCAGCTCAACTATCCATCTATGGACATACATACATATATTAACAAATAAACGCAGTTATATTATTATGTTTAGTAAGTTAGAATAACAGGAAAAGTAAGTTTTACCAAAAATATGATCATATGTTTTCAGGCAGGGCTAGTGCTTGACAGCCTGAAGACAGGCTGCGCTGGCCCTGTTTTGCCTCAGGCTAATCCAACTTGAGTTGCAGCCCATGCAACTGCCAAAACTATTTCTCCTTTCGTCAATTATTTGTCAATCAAAGAGTTGGCTGCCTAATGAAAATGTCAAGAGAAACTGCTCCATCTTATCATACTTGGGAAGGAACCACTAACAAGAGCCCTTGCAATCATGATACTACACAATGCATATCATCTAGTCCAAGATCTAGGAGGAAACTCCCACAAGGAACTAATTTCCATACCTTAGCTAAAAGTTCACATTCAACCTCATTCAGAGTTGCTCACAACAAAATTAATGCAGTTCCTTATAATTTTTCTGAACAAGGAAGGTTCACATAAATAGCCATCACTTTCTTAAAAAAATGATCATTTTTTATAACAAAATTGCAGCCCTATACTTTAAGGGCAAGAAAACAAGGCATGCAAATATGACAGGCATTCTACGGAGAAGGACGCTCACAGTGCACATGATCATCCTCTGTCGTTACCATTACTGATGTAGTATGCATGCAGAAGTTTCAATATGCAATGGGATGCAAAAGTAAAACCCAAAACTTTCTAATCCCTGTGTTTTAGGAGAATCTAGGAACTAATGGCAGATGTGATATCTTTTACCCAGCCCTAATAATTTCATACTTCCCTTTAGCAATGGAGAATATGCTAATTTGATCCAAGAAACTGCATATTAGAGATCTGAGCAATACACATCTCAAATTGTCAAATACAGCAACCTATCAAAGCTTAAAAGGGGAAAGCAATACCTGTAAGATTTTCCTGAAGCCATTTTGAATTTTTTGGGCTTATATGGCTGTCCCACCACCAGGAGTAAAGGCGTCTCGATTCACTATGTAACAAGGTTGCCATGATTCCAACCAAAGCCACCAACACTATCTCCCGGTGCTTGTACTAATAATTAAAACACAGGAAATGGATCCAAGCCAGAATCATACTTGACAAGGTTTAAACAACCAATTCCGCACTGAAAAAAAAAGTGTTGAAGCTTTGTGTCTCCCACTCCTACCTACTCACCGAGATCAACAAAAGAAAAGTGACAAATAAGATCTAAAGAAAATAAGCTTCAGAACCACAGACCTCATGAAATGAGCTTCTTAAATTCATGTTACACAGAACGGAAGTTCCTTATATAGCAAGTAAAATACAGATCAACAAAACATAAGTCCACAAAGATGACAAACCCAACTCTTTTCATCCAAAGCAACAAAATTCAGATCCAAAACAGATCAAATAGCCAACAAAACATTAAAATTGAGAAACCCACAAAGCTATAAAGTATCAATAACTCCCAAGTTTTCAATCAACAAGAGATTAAAATCATATGATCAAGCACAGCCCAGAACCAACATGCAAAACCTCTAACACCTCCCTTGATCACCAAAACCCAAGACAACAAAGAGCACCCAAAGTCCAAAAGTTTACAGCATTGCAACTACTGATCAACAACACTCACACCCCATAAAAAAATCCAAGAATAAATCCAGAAAAAAAAAGAAGCTAAAATCAAGAAAACCCAGTAACCCAAATACAGAAAAATTTCCAGAGAAGTGGATCTACCATCAAAATTCACACAAAATCATGGGTTTTTTTTTTTTTTTTCATTCCTGGCTGATGGGACTGAATGAAAACATGGAAAAATCTATTCTTGATGAACTCACCACAAAATTCGAAACATCAGCAGCTGTGATTGAAAATGCATGCACAGCTGCTTTCCTCCCTCTCACCCCATTGTGCTAGATTCCTCCCTCTCTCTCTCTCTGCTGCGTTTTGGACCTTTCAGTACAGGGTGCCCAAATGTGAAGCAAAAAAAAGTTAAAATACTGAAGCAAAGAATAAAAGTAGAGGGAGAAAATATGGAACCAAATGAAGAAAAGGTAATAAATTACGGTGGAAGTTCAGATTTTTGAAAATCTTTCACAATCCAACGGCAAAGATTTCGACTCTGACGGAAATAAATATTCCGTATGATTCAGAAAGCAAGTTCTCAGGAAAGAGAGTGCTAGAAACCGTACGATGCGAATCAATCAGTAATACTAACTCGATTATTTTTTAATGAGTACCTTGGATTCCAATCTAACATCCAGTATAATAGTGATCAATGAGCTTGTACTTATCAGAATCACTTCCCTTTTCTTTTTGGCTATCTTTTGTCACTTCCTAGAAAAGGATTCGGCAGTGAGGTGTAATGTCTAAACTAGCCCTGTTTGGGATCTCTAAAATGTTTTTTCTTGGGTTTCTAGTAGTTGACTTAAACTACTATTAATTTGCCCCCCACCAACCGAAAAAACAAACAATTTTAACTTAAATTACCATAAAAGTCAATAACTTTTTTCAATACCCAAAAAGTGCTTATGACTTTTTTTTACAAATCACATAAAGGTGTGGATATATGATATATCTCTAATGTATGTGAAAAAAATTATAGAAAGATAAACCTAATTATCTATTTAAGCTCAACCATCAACATATAGGAAACCCTTTTTCTCCTAGTGAAATAAACTGTGTTTATTGCATGTAGAATGCATTAATCAGGTAAATTATCCAAATCTTATAATTGACACAACACAAGAATAGCTTGATTAAATAATGATTAGTTAGATTTATTCAATCAAAACCCTTTTGGGTCGTGATTATTCAAGCATTGGCTAGAATGTTGGATGGTTGAACTAAATGAACATAAGCATTGGACCAAAAATTATGTAATGTATTAATGATCCTTTGTTATGGCAGTGTTATTCGATCGGGCGTGACCCTAAAATTAGGGTTCCACCTAAATCCAATTATCCATCAGATCATATAACAATCTCTATCGAATAATAGGCAATAATACGAGATGTCGACATGACCGGACAACTATACGCTGCCGACATGACCGGACGGCAGTGGTCCTTCAGTCCTGGCAACCATCTTAGTTAATGAAGCAGTCCTAGCAACCAAGATGGTTAGAGGCAAGCACCAGCAGCTGAGCAACCTTCTTTAGAATTACCTAATGAGTTCTGTTGATTAATTACTACCAAAGCTTCAACAAACTAATCAATAACAAGAACAAAATATCCAGGGTTGCCGAGAATTTTTTTACAACCTCTTTTTTCTCTTAGTTTATCTCAAAAAAAAAAAAAAAAGTAGGAAAAAATACAGAAAGGTCCCTAATTTCCCTCTTTAATTAGGGAAGGTTGTACGGTAACCATATCTTGAATTTTCATAGTAAATTGGTAATTTTCAATAACTTCCCATCTAGTAAGCGACCTCTCCTGGGGCTATTATGGAGAATTTGGATCAAAGCTATGAGTAATCCTGTAATTTCATTTCAACAAAATGATGAGTGGCTTATACTCCACCTTATGAAGATGAGCGGCGTGTGGGCGGTGGCGCCGCTCCTCACTTAAGCCTCTCTCTCTCTCTATGTATTCTTTGGAAATAAAAATAATGTATAATACTAAATTTAATTAATTTAAAATTTTGTGATTTTATGGACCATCGTACGGCTAAGATGGTTCCATCAGTGTGATGTTTTGACCATCCAAAATGTGGGCCCACCAATTAAGCTGTCCTAATTGATGCATTGGCCACACATTTTACAGTTGGGATGCCCAGAGGTTAAAAACACAAGGTATTCATAAATTCATCTTCATCTAGTGAGCAATGGTCATATTCATACATGAACTGAACATATGAAAATTCATTATAAATGTAGGGCACAGCCCCATTTAGTCAGAATCCAGCCTGTGGGGATGGCCCATAAGCCCAAATGTCACACCAACCAAATAATCTCAACCCCATTAGAACAATCAATAATTAGTCACAAATACTGTTGATTTGTTTTAATGTTCATCCAAATTAGTTCGACCCTTTCGATCGCCGATGAACGGGAGAGATAGAGATGTTTTTCTTTTAACCCTTTTAATCTTAATCTTATGAGTTGTAGCTTTTAAAAGTGGAAGCATGGAGAGTATTAATTTTTGGATTCTCCTAGCGGAAAAGGACATTTAAAGTTGGATTAATGAAGAGGTAGAGAAAGTTGAATCATTCAGTTAATAGCCATGAAGATTAAAAAAAAAAAACTTTTTAGGTAAAACAGCCATGTAGAAAAGGCCACAAATTTGGAGCCTTATGATTGTTAAGTAACAAAGAAGATAACTTGGAAGTCAAAAATATGATTTTGAAGCTCTGGACATATAGGTTTTGGGTTTTGTTTTGCTCTGAAATATGAAAAGGAGATTTGAGTGTGTAAAACCAACAGTAAAAGAAAAGGTATAAAACTTTATATTGAAAGGGAATGTGCAACATGTGAGGAGGAGGGGGGGGGGTCTCTTCAACCTTCAATGGGGTCAACTGGTCTGTAAATGGCAGACACTGAAATAAAATCCTTGGAATTGTTGGTCGTTTTCTTTATTGTGAAAATTAATAATGTGGTTAGAACCAAATCAAACTTTAAATGAGAAAAAGGTTGACTGGAAAACATTAAAAAAGAAAAAGGGTAAGGTGGACCTATTCAAGTCATGGAAAAAATTAAAATGAAGAGAAAAGGTTCTTTTGTAAATCACCTAATTTTTTATATTAGGTGGCCGCTCCTATTTCAGCCATGTAGAAGCATGACGTGGCTGGTCCGGGCCATGTACTATTAAGGGGTCCCATTGGAGTGGCCATATGTTCAGTTTTTGTGTCCACATCAGATTTCCAGTTGGAGTTTGCCCTCTTAACACCAGACGTTGAATTTTCTAATTTTTTGTTAAATAAAATACAAAAAAGACTTTCTTTTGCCACATGTTGGCATGCTATTCATTGAAATTTATCAGAGGAGGAGAGGGTAATGTGACCAACATGTTAAGAGCCTTTTTCAAGCTTCTTAGGAAACTTGTCCCCAAAAATTAAATTTAGTTATGGTTAGTGATTCAGTAATTAGAATCAAATTACATAAAACTTTGAAGGAGAGACACATATAGAACAGTCCAGTACCACCGTAACTCCACTTGAGGTTTACACGTTACCAGTGAAAGGGTGTTTTAATTTAGGGAAAGGATCTGCTACACACAATGTGTCTGTCCCCTCGTGACCCCACACAAAAATGTGAGAATGAAAAAAAATATATATATATATATAGGTACCAATAAAAATGGGGTTTATAATGTTAAAACCATAATTCGAATAGCCATCACGTGTCAGCCTGTGGTCTGGGGACACAGGGGAACAAACAAATTTGGGTGTAGCAGATCCCTCCCCTTTAATTTAATGGACATGTGAACACCGAACACCATAAAGACAAGTGTGAAGGCAACCACAACTGCCACTGTCATTAGCATTTCACATAGACAACTAGAACCATGCAATTAGTAGAAAACCACACTTAGGAGACCTCTTGGACAATATATATATATATATATATATATATATATATATATATATATATATTTTAAAATGGTAAGGAAATACTTTATTAGAAATAACAAAACAAAAAGAGAACAAAGAGATGAATCATTGTGCAAGTGATATTACAAAATATGAATGTAATCAAAGCCCCAATAAACAAAAATTACAAGCACTCCCTCCAAATAGATTTCCATTCCCCCTCATCAAAAGATGTCCAAGTAGAAGCCCACTTGAAGAGGGACTCATATATTAAGGTCACCAATTCATTAAAAGAATAAAACTTTTCCTAAAAAATTCTACCATTTCTTTCATTTCATAGACTCCAACAGATCATCCCTGGAAGAGCATGCCATATGGACGTAGATAGAATCCCCACGTCACAAACCCTCCAACTCATCATAAACTCACTAAAGAGTCTAGGAAAAACCTAAGGAATCTTGATATTAGTGAGGGAAAAATCCCATACCCTTCTAGCCATAGAACAATGCAATAGTAAGTGGCTGACTGATTTAGCCTCCGACATACAAAGTATGCATCTATTAGCTAAATTCCATCCTCTACTCTGAAGATAGTCTAATGTTAGAATTTTATCTAGGAAACTATTTCACATAAAGAAGGATATCTTTGAAGGGATCTCCACATTCTAGATGGATTTATGGGGAAACCCCGAAGCTGGGCAATTTGTTAATTCATGATAGTAATATTTTGAGGAGAACTGTCCATTTTGGTTTAACTTCCAAATCCACCCGTCTAGGCCATCTAAACTAGGAGTAACATTCCCAAGAATCTCAAGTAATCTCATCATCTCCCCCATTTCCCAATCATTCGGATTTCTCCTCAGATTAGGATCCCAACAACTTCTAACAAAGTCATAACTATTGGCAACCGACACCTGTTGGTTCACAACTAGACGGTATATACTTGGTAAGGCATCTTTTAGAGGAGTCTCCCCCACTCACACATCCTTCCAAAAAACAATGTTCTCTCCTGATCCAAGTTTAAATCCTATATACTTCCAAAAATCATCCATACCTGCCATGATTGATTTCCAAATCCCACATCCATGCCTCCCAGCTACCCTCCTAGATTGTCATCTTGATACTTGGCCAAATCTAGTTACCACCACTCGGTGCTATAAACTTGCATTCTCCACTCCAAACCTCCATAAGCATTTGGCCAGGAGAACCTTGTTGTGTATCCGGATCCTCCTAATACCTAAGCCTCCTTTGCACATAGGTTTACAACATGTATTCCAATCAACCAAGTGGTACCTACGGTGCTCCAGATCATCATCCCAAATGAATTTTTTGAACATGGACTCCATTTTTTTTGCTATCGATGCCGAAATCGAATATAATAATAGAATATAACTAGGAAAAGCGACAAGGGTAGCTTTCAACAGAGTCAATCTCCTCCCTTTTGATAAAATAGGGACTTTCCAAGCTTCCAATCTCGAAGATATTCTTTCAATCGCTGGATCCCATATCACCTTTGACTTATAACTAGCACTAAGGGGAAGTCCTACATAGGATGAAAGAAGATGTCCAATTTTACAACCCAAAATCCATGCCAAACTCTCAATATCACAAATATCTCCAACTTAAAATAGGACACTCTTATCCAAATTGATTTTTAACCCAAATACGACCTCAAAACATGTGAGGATGCATCTTAGAAAATCAATTTGTCTTATATTAACCTCACAAAAGATCATTGTGTTGTCTGCAAATTGGAGGTGAGATATGGTCACCTCACCTTCTCTACCTAGCTTAAACCCTGAAATATAAGCCATTTCAGCTATACTAATCATTCTACTCAACACCTCAGACGCCACTATGAAAAGAAATGGAGATAGGGGATCTCCCTGTCAAAGCCCCCTCGACCCCCCAAAAAATCCTGATGGGCATCCATTGATTAATATTGAGAATGAGGATGACTATAAACAAAAATATATCCACCTTCTCCATTTAGATCCAAAGCCCATTCTTCCCAATATATAATTAAGAAATCTCAAAGTCACATGATTATATGCTTTTTCCAAGTCTAATTTACATATCACCCCACTAAGCCCCCTTACTACTTTGTCTTCTATGCATTCATTTGCAACTAGAACCCCATCCAAAATATGTTTACCATCAATGAATGCCCCTTGAGGAGGGGAGATAATCCCTTTCATAACACATTTCAATCTACTCGTCAATAGCTTGGAAATGATTTTATACACACTACCCAACAGGCTAATGGGGCGATAGTCCCTCAATTCCGACACCCTTTTCTTTTTGGGTATAAGAGTAATGAACGTGTTATTAAGATGATCATAAAATTCATCCAAAACTTTCAACAAATCCCCTTTTATAATGTCCCAGCACTTTTGAAAGAATGATATTAAAAATCCATCCGGACCCGGGGCTTTATTTCCTTTCATTTCCATTTGATTTATGCACTTCTTCTTCTTAGAATAGTCTCTCCACCCATGCCTTCTCAACCCCAGAGATACAATCAAACTCCAAACCCTCCAATAATGGCCGACAATGATAATTTTCCTTAAAACAAATTAGTGTAGAATTTCTCCGCTTCCTTCCGTATAGTATTCTGATCCTGAACCCATTCACCATTTAGCCAAATCCTCTAGATGTCATTGTTATTTCCGTTTTGATAAACAACCTTGTGAAAGAATTTAGTGTTTCGATCTCCCTCATTTAACCATCTAATTCTGGATCTTTGACGCTAAAATATCTCCTCCTTAACTGCAATCATCTGGAATTCCTTACGAAGTGCCTCCCTATACGATATTTCCTCCCTAGACAGATTTTGTGATTATTCTTCCTATCTCCTTATATCCACTTATGCATGAGGACATGTAGAGGACCCCCTGAAGATTGGATAGATGTATTAGCTGGAAACCTAAAACAAATCCTTGTTTCAGCACACATAATATTGGCAGGTTTTTTTTTTTTTTTTTTTTTTTTGAGCACTTCCAGTGTTTGAAGGAAGTCCTAAGTGGGAATTACTTGAAATTTTGGGTCTGCCCTGCTCTGTTTTGCATCAAAATATCATCTAAACCCCAATGATAACATCTCAATCCCTTCACAAATCACTCTCTCTTTAAATTCTCACAATTCTTTACAGGGTAGTCTGTATCCTAGTCAAGGTTCAAAATATTGGTGTTGGTTGAAATGTTAGTTGGGCCAAAATAAGACATATGTCAGATAATTTGGAAATGTTGGAAAGAAGTATAGTAAAAATAATGGAAACTTAGGTAACATATTATAATCTAACGGGATAAACATGAGGAAATACGTAGATTTTCTTCCTCATTTTCTTTCTTCTCGTTGCCTTCTTATTTTCTCTTGGAATTTATTGTTTTTCATATGCTTTTTGAACATGTCTATGTAATGCAATAATACACCATGAAAGAGAAATATTTGTTCAACATGTCGACATTGTACATCATGTTGACTGAAAATTTGATTATAAGGTAGTTAACGTTTCGTGTTGGTCTACATTGACATATGTTGGGCGTCATTTAAGACATATCCAAACATTTGAAAATTGAAACCATGATTCCAATGTTTACTTGTTGCTTTTGGAGTGGGCTTCCATCTCTGATTCTTTTGATGAGTTGGAGTGGTTTTCTTTTTGGAGAGATTTTGTTAAGTTCTTTTACTTTTCTAGCCTTCGCATCACCGGCCTAGTGCAATGCTGTGTTTTTCCTTGTTCTTCCTTTACTTTGAATAAATTTGAATTACAACTTAAAAAAATAAAATATAAAAATCTCACAATTTTTACAATGTTCAGCCCAACTAATAAAAAGAAGTCATCTCTTTGCCTCGCTGTAAACTCTATAAGAAGGCTCAGCCTGTTGTTTCTCTCCATCCAGATGGCCCAACAAATAGCTGTTGGCATCATTCTTCTAAAGCCTTTCCTCTTCTTGAGAAGGGTCCCTGATGCAGAACAAGTGCCAAAATCCCCACTTATGCAATTAATCAAACACTTAAAAGGCCCAAAATACTTAACAGAAATTAAGTGTCCCAAAGCAATGGCTTTCTTCAAGTTTTAAACAAGTAAATCTGCCCAATCCCTAAATATGGTCTTACACAAGCCCTTATATGTAATATGATATAAGAAAGAGGGCTTTCTTTAAAATTTCCAAAGAGGAAGAAAAAACCCAATCTGACCGTACAGGGTTATTTGCATGGGTTTTAAGTTTGAACTATCAAAACTCCTAGGATTAGATTCCTAGGCCTGCTGCATGGTTTAGAAGGGTCAAACCTTGATAAAATTTTCAAAATATACCTAGGGATATGAGCTGGAAAATCTGGGCAGGTATTTATATAGGTTCTTTATAAAACTTCTGAGAAATTTCTGGTGAAAAGGGCTGACCGATTGGTGTTTATGGGTGGATTTTAGGTTTTGATCAGTCAAAACCTCAAGGAAGGGTGTCCTAACTCAGCCGCCTGGTTTAGGATGTATAAACCTATGTAAAAGTTCAAAAGAGATCTAAAACAAAGGCTGGAAAATAGGTTTGACAGGTTTTTTTAGGTGATGGGTTTTATGGGTTTCTTGGACTGACTGAATGTGATAGATGGGTATGGGATTAGGCTTGGATGAAGGGAATGCAAAGGAAAGGTGTGGGATGTGATCGGTTGGTAAGGGATAGCTAAGGGAAGAAAAAGATGGTGAGAGATGATGGTTGTTGACTGTGGGCAGCAAAAAGGAGAAGAAAACTAGAAAAAGAAAAGAACAAAAGAAGAAGAAGATGAGGGAAAAGTTGATACGAATTACCTTGGAAGAAATCACCAACTTCCAAACCTTGGAAAATCACCAACCCAAAGCCTCTTGTTAGGCAAGCAAGAGAGTAGAGAGGGCTTCACCAGCCGGCTGTGCAAACCAGGGAGTTTTTTCACTTTTGTTTCTTTATTTATTTATTTATTTATTTATTTTGAGAAGGTAACAAGAAATTTCATTAAAGAAAAAAGAAGGATACAAGCATGAGAGATGCCGACCCAAGCAGACAGAGAAAGAAAAACAAAAGGGCGAAAAAGCTAAAATACAAACTTCTCCCAATCATAAATCCAAATACCATATGGAGGCATGGACTCATGGAAAAACATTAAGAGCCAACTACACAACCGAGAGAGGATCCCATCTATCAATTTCGATATTGTCCTACACTTGTCCTCAAAGATGCGAGAATTGCATTCCTCCCATACCATCCAAGAGATGGCTTCTGGTAAACACCGCCATAATGCTTTTCCTAGCAACCCCAAATGCTTACAATTTTGAACTTCCCAACTATCTAGAAAACATTTCAGATTGACCGGTTGGGTCCAAGATACCAATAGCCGAGATAGAAAGAAAGACCAGATAGCACTCCCTATAGGGCAATGGAGGAACATATGTGCCAAGGATTCCCCATCTTTTTTACACAAGGAGCACTAGTTGGGAATAATAAGACCCCTATGGATAAGGTTGTCAATCGTGGGGGCATGGTCCAGCAAAGTTCCCATAAGAAGAAAGACACTTTGGAGGGGATAGTTTTGTCCCATATTAGCCGATGGGGGAAAAACTGATCAAAGCTTGGGAGAGTAGCAGCAAAACAAGATCTAACTAAGAAGCCCAAACGAGTATTTGTACTCCACATAAGCTCATCATCCGAGTCTCTGTCACCAAGAGGATAATTCTCTAGAAGATTCAAAAGCCTTCTCATCTCTTCCACTTCTTAGTCATTAAGGTTCCTTCTTGAGTTAAGGTTCCAAGAGCACAATACAATGGTTCTAATCATATGGTCCCTGATGGACCCCCACTAGTTTTGAGCTAGACGGTAGCAGGACAAGAACAAAAGAGCTAGAGGAACGTTGGTGCATCAGCTGTCATGCCAAAAAGAAATCCTTTCTCCCTTGTTAACATTGAACCCGATGAATCTAGAAAACCACTCCTTCACAGAGCATATACCCTTCCAAACCCCGCAACCTGACCCCTCTCTAGGAATGGTGGGAAGCCAACCATAATCATCCTCACCATATTTGGCAGCCATTAGTCTCCTCCAAAGAGAATCACACTCAGAGTTGAACCTCCAATGCCATTTGCAAAGCAACGCCCTATTGATCTCTTTTATAAAACGAATCTTTAAACCTCCTTGGCTAAACGATTTGCAAGTTTTTTTCCAACTAATCCAGCAAATTTTCCTGTTCTCTTGATCCGAGCCCCACAGAAAATTCCGTTGAATGCTTTCCATCTAAGCTGCCACTGAGGAAGGGACTACAAACAGAGATAACAAATAGATGGGAATACTGGATAGAACATTCTTGAGCAACACTAACTTACCTTCCTTGGAGAAGGCGCCCTTTCCAATGCGAAAGCTTCTTTCCCATTCTTTGAAGAACCAGGTCCCAAATTGCCTTAGATGAAGCTTTTGCACAAAGGTAACTCTGCTATGGGGCAACCAAAAAGGACTGCAAGCTCCTCAATATTGGGGACGTTTCCTATCGAGCTCATAGATGTCTTGTGTAAGTTCACCTTAAACCCGAAGACTGCTTCCAGGATAAGGAAAATGCATCTAAGATTTTTCACTGACTCCTCATCAGTGTTCAGCATAAAAAAGGAATCATCTGCGAATTGAATGAGAGGAATGGAAGAGCCTTCAATCCTGGGGGAGAAGCCTTGCAACAAGCCTGTAGAATCCGCCTTGGCTGCCATTCTACTAAGAATTTCGATAGCGATTATGAATAGGTACAGGATAAAGGATCACCTTGCTTTAAACCCCTGTTGGCCTTGAAGAACCCTTTAGGAGACCCATTGATCAAGATAGAGAAAGACGGGGAAGAGACAAAAATCTTTATCTAATTGCGCCATTTCTAACCAAAGCCCATCTGCTCCATGACCCAATTTAGGTAACCCCAATTTACATGGTCGTAAGCTTTCTCTAAATCTACTTTGCAGACTAGACCTGGAATTCCTTCCTTCATCTTGGCATCCACACACTCGTTGACCAATAAGGAGCAGTCGGTAATCTGTTTGCCCAAGATGAAAGCGTTCTAAGGAGAGATGATCTTCGGAAGAATAGACTTGAGATGAAGAGCAAGGATCTTAGCAAGAAGTATGTACAGACAACCAATCAAACTGATAGGTCTAAAGTCCTTGATTTCTAATGCTCCGGTCTTCTTCGAAATAAGGGTGATAAAGGTAGCACTCAAGCTTCGGCACCATTGGTTGCTGTCATGAAAAGCCACTAAGGCTGCTAAAGCATCCTTGCCCATGAAATCCCAACAAGCTTTCAAGAATTTGATTGGAAAACCGTCAGGACCTGGGGATTTCTTGTCCTCCATGAGATCAAGGGCCCCTAAGACTTTCTCCTCAGAGAAGGGATGTTCTAGCTAGCTCTGATCTACATCCTCAATACGATCAAAAGACACTCCCTCTATTTCAAGCCTGAAGGGAAAGGGATCTGAATACAGGTTATGGTAGTTGATCCTAGCCTCCCTTCTCTTTATTTATATTAAGAAAGTGGCAAAGCCAACTTACATAAGGAAAATAGAAACAAAACACCAATAAGAAGCTAAAGGAAGTCGACTCCCACCTCTATGGTCAACTAAGACTCCTAATTAGGCTTAAAAAGCCTTCATTTCAAATACCTCCTTACAAATTAAATAATGCCCATTATGTCCCCAAACACTCTAAATACAAAATAAAGCCTCTAAACCCTATTAAAAGCCTATAAACTAAACAAATCTGCAAATAACGTTCAGCCACTTGTCCTTCATGCAAGCACACACACAGTGGCCCCACAATCAAGGGAAATTAGACCCCACATGCCTTGAAACCTCAGCCACCTTCTTAATAACCCAATTCGAATGAGGAGAAAGCATCAAAATAGGTTCGACCTCTATAATTGATTCCTCCTCCCCAGTGACCTTCACCCCATCGCCCCAACCCTAAGACTCACCCAGGGATCCGTCTAACATATAGTCCCCCCAACATTTTCTCACCATTTCAATCTTTTAGGGCCTAATAACAACACCCAACTCCTCATAAACAGTCCCAAGATTCCCCAAAGCCATACGTCTTCCGGTCGATTGAGATCAGCTACACTCCGCCCCTGACGATCAAGACTCCCCACCAGGCCAATTTGCATTAGAAGATGGCATGAGTCCCCAAACCCCCTCTTCGTCCTCATCTTTGCTTTCCACTATAGAAGCCTTCGCTTTACCTTTCCCTATTGGTTCCACCTCCCTTTGAAGGTGCACATCGTTCTCTAGGTCATTAATGATGATACCGTTACGAGGCTTCCCTCCAACAAAAGGGATAAAGCCCCCCTTGGTCAGGCGAAGATCAGACCCCACCGGCTTCTGGTGATGCACCTGAGAGTCGCGATCAACCCGGATCTCCTTCCAACCAGCATGCAAACCACCATACGCAATTTGAGATTTCACCAATCTCACTCGCATGCAACTCAATAGTAATGTCAACACCCTTAACAGCATTCTTAACCAAGGACTTAACAACCCCATGCGTGTTGGGCCTAATACTGGGCCCCAAGCCATTAAGCCTAGCCCTAGCCCTGGGCAAGGGTTTATCACGAACCCTCCCTCTTGAATTGGGCTTAGCCCTCTCCCTAGACCAAGCCCTACCCCTGGGCCCAGACCTGGGCCTACACATAAGGGACTGATCTTTGAGCACAGAGCCCTCCTTATGACCCTTGATCAAAGGCCCACAACTGTTCAGGCTCCCAAAGCGGGTCGCCACCCGAATTGGGTCGAAAGCCCGTTCCACCTTTCGCCCCACACGACAACCCTGGTTCAAAGGACCATGCACCTAAACGAACTGATTAGATTACGCCCTACCCTGGCCACGATCCGCCCAAGTCGACCATTTCCTTCCTTCTCCCCATTGACTAATAGGGCTCCCCGTTAATTGAAAGTGACCTGCCACCTAGTCCCGAAATTTGAAATTCAAATCCCTCCTAATTTCCTGCCCCTCCTTTTGACCGGCATGCTCACCAGAATCATCCCCCTTACCCCATCCCCCTCTTTTCCGCCAAAATATCACATCCAACATGAAGGCGAGAAGCTCCTTCCAAAGAACCACTCTGTAAACTAACTGTCCATCAACGAACCACAAAGCCGCCGAAGCCAACTCCAGCCGTCTCACCAATGCCAGAGAGTCACAGTCTTGGTTCTCACACTTTAATAGACCCCCACAAAAATCCCCTATCACTTCAAACGTCTTTCTTCCCTAAAGGTGAGTTGGAAAGCCGAATCCCCAAATCCATCCCCCCTCTACAACCTCTTCCCTTCGAAGCTCACTCAGCCGTTGGATGCCAAATGTCGAGCAAAATATTGTCGTCATCTCACTTCCAAAGACCTTCAATTAACACTCTTTGAGCCTCTAAGGCGGAAGAGAAGTAAAATAAGAACAGGCCTTTGACTAGACGCCTCGCCTGCAACTCTCCCCCCCACCTTCTAGACTTTCTTCCCCCATTGCCAAAGAGTGGAAGGGATGGGATTATCCTCGATCACCCTCCCAACCAAGCATGACTTTAAACGACCCATCCTCACCTCAAGATCCTGATGCGGAAACGACAATACCTGAACGCCCACACAGACCTCCACTGCGGGGTTGACGGAGACAGCCAAACAATGTTAGCAAGCACAGCTTCTTTGAATGTTTTCCCCCTTTCAAGTCTACCCTCCGCCTTAAAATGTGAACTCGCCACGAAATTTGATAATGCCTCCCCATCCCTTCCAACATTCCTGGTCCCCAACCTAGGCAATGGCCCTCATCTTCCTCAATGCCCTCGTCCACCAGCCTTAGACACCTCCACCTTCTAGTCATCTTTCCTATTATTCCTTCCAACATTAGCTCTTCTAACCCCATGCCCCACTCAAGGTGGAGGTCCCCTCCAACCTTGATACCCCAAACCCCCAGTCATACCTACCAACAAGGTAAAAACCGCCAGTCGCCGGTCTTCTCTATTTCATACTCATGATTACTTGGTAAATTTAGAAAATCCATCATACCCTTCTATGTGCAATCTTTATTTTGTATATTGTATGGTATAATAATACTGTACGGTATGGTTTTCGTAAAAGAATTTAACACAAATCTAGATAATTTTAACCAACACATGACCAGCAGGCCTGTGGGCCAAGAAACCTCCCCACAAGGCTGTCCAGGCCATAAATTGGGACCCACAGGTTCCAATAGGATCTCTCATAGAGCTATAAAACCCTACTCTCTTGATTATTTAAAATTTTTGTTATACTTAGCTTTACATCTGTTACATTTTATATGGGTTGCAAAACTTGGATTTAATGTCAATAGGAATTATCTTTTAAAGTGTCTTTTAGAGCGATTTGATCATAGATTAACCATTTAGGGTATTTAGCCTTTCTCCAGCACTAGTTAGTTCAGATGTGTTTTCACTTAAATAAGTCAATTTAAAGGGGGGAAAAGGCTAGCCGACCACACTAGCTTATAACTAAGAGAATTTTATCAATTGTAACCATAGTTGAGATTTAATAATGAAACTATTATTTAATAGCTGCAATTTTCTGGGTTCCGCATTACCTGTGCATTAAGTGAAGGATTTGACCTAAAGCTTGGACTGTTGAAATAAATATCAATTCAAATTACAGGTAGGAGGCCTAGCCCTTCTCTCTCTTTGCTGTTCTCAAGTTATTTTGTCCACTTTTAGGTTCTATTTTAAATAGGTTTCCCCATTTAATTATAAAGCTATTTCTGCAAAGCTGAATTCTGGTCATCTGAATTATTTTGAGTGCGCTTAAATTGCCTTACTTTGGTCCAGAAATTCTCCCAATCAACTAGTATTTGTTCCCTTTTAAATCTATTGGTTTTATACTTTTATAGTTCAGCTTTTGCTAAAATCAACCACTCTATTTCTGTCCCATATTTCGTCCATATTGGTGGTATTTAATCACGTTAGAGCTATCAATATCTGCAATTTACAGACCATGGTTAACATTAATCAATGAGATACAAACAAAAAATACAAACCAGTTTGCTATTCTTAAAGTTCAGCACCCTATGCTTGATTGTTTAAGTTCCCTAGGACTTTCATTTGCTTCATTTTGAGTTCTAGTTGTAGAATCTTTATATCCTGATTGTACACCATAAATGCTGCTTCTAATTAAACTATGTTACCTCTAACACAAAACTTAGAAAATAAATTAATATAGTATAGCAAAAGTCTTCCTTTATACCAAATGAAATTACCACAATGCATAAAATTCCATATACCTTCCTCTTCTTCAAAACCAGGTTCAGTGTGTCCTCAAGTTGTCTTTTTTTGTGCTTTCTTGCCTTGTCCAGAGCACCATCTGCTTCTGCACCAATTGACAATACAAATCAGTACTTTGAAAAAAAATGCTCCCATCAAGTGATCTATTTGAATGAAAGAAAAAAAAAACATGATTAGTAAAATACTTAACACAAATGCCACTGAACTAAATGGCAATGCACTTCCAGAGCAAGGTTCCCTCAAATAATTGAATGGCAGAATATGCATTGCTACGTATTTTAAAGGAAGCCTTCTGTCATATGGTTCATGGATCTTTGATTGGAACTCCTATATTTTATAAAGCTGTCTTGTAGTTTTTTTTTGCTTTTTTGCTTTTTCTTGGGATCCTTTGAGCATTTCTCATGATGCTTGGGTGCAGGCTTTGTTGTTGGTGTTCTCTTCTTTAATAAAATTCCTTATCTTTCCAAAAAAAAAAAATCAGAATTCCTTTGTATGATTGAATATACACACACACAGACACACTCTACATATACATAAATAAGTGTGCATATACATACATCTTTGCAGGTTTGTGGTAGTTTTAATTTATGTGATCATATTTGTTGTTTAAATATAAAGGAGATGTGTGCAACTGACATAAAACTGAATTGATCTTATCGATAATAACACCAGATGCATTATTAAGGTATCTAAGCAATCAGAGTGGAATCAAAACCTAAACACCCAGTGCTCCCTCACTATATTCTGCTACAAGTTGATATTGAGAACCCCAGACTACGTACGTACTAAACTATAGATCGCTTTTTAAGTTGAGAGATATCTTCAGTTCTGTCCATCTTCTGCCAATAGAATCTGTGCACTCTTGCGGCCGAATGTGTCACTGGGTGGTTTGTCTCATCAATTTTTTGTATATGTTTTTTATTTCCATAGATGAATGTTAGATCTTTCACAAATTTATAGCAGAGGAATCAGTAGTTCATGCACTGTTTAGTGTTTCAGAGTCAGCAATTACGGTTTATACCCCCACCCCAGAAAAGAGGGGAGAGAGAGTGAGTGCGATTAAGGTAAGTGAATTTATTTGTGGTTTAGATACCTTACCAAGCCTGGAAGAACTATAGTTCCGATTTAAAGTATGCTCATCATAACTTGATGTCTCACAAGCTTCCGAAATTCCAAATTGAGTCAGCATGGATATGATTTCAATACTTCAGACCATGGACTCAAAAATCGGGATCAGGTAAGGAACTAAGGATCGGCCAATCTGGTGTATTCAAGCATAAAAAATCCCAAAAATGCTAAAACTCTATATAAAAAGATGAATGATTGAAAAAATGGAAGAAAAAACATGAATTTAGGCACAATCATTAGCAACAACGTTTAAATACGGTTAGGATGAATATGAGACTAAAATTGCCCCATCTATATTCCAGATAATATAATGAAGGATATAACTGGCTGTCCGGTGGAGAAGTAGATATTCATCAATTCCCCATATGTGTGGTCCTGGCATGGCTCTAAGTATCATGAGTCCCCAGACTGAAAATATCCCAGATCTCCAGGCTACTGATAGATTAATACAATTAACTGGAATCATATCCAAGGTACCCTCCAGACTGTGGATATCAGTATGTTTGAGCCTGATTGTGCCTGCCTATAACGGCCTCCACCGTATCCATATGACTGATCGTAGCTATCAGACGAATAATCACTCATGCCCATTGACAACATCTGCTCCTCAACATCCTCTGTTGATTCATAATAGGCAGATGGAACATCTCCATAACCATAACTCTACTCTTACTCATACCTGTACCCATATCCACGCTGTCTACCATAATCCTATATGTCATACGGTCACTGAGTCTAAATTTGGTGTGAATGCCCCTCCTACACTGTCGAGGTTGGCTGCCCTGGTCAGTGTAGTGAGTAAATATACAATAGTTGTCATACTCCGTGAAACCGCAAGGTGTAGAAGATCCAGCTCCACCCTCACCAATGGCATGATCATCATCATATGCTCCTTCACCCCTTCAGTAGATTCTGCACCATCACCATCATCTCCTGACACTGGCTGAATCTCTCTATCTAATTTCACGTACAGATTTAACGATTGTCTTAGCTTTCTTTTGTTCCATCAAGTAATGCTTCATCTCTTGGTTCAGATATCTTTTCCCTTCATTAGACTTAATTCTCAGGACTGTTCAGACTGACTTTATCACCTTCAGTCCCAGAAAACCAATCTAAAGAGCACTTTTTGAATCCAATTCCAAACTCAAGTTTTCTACAATTAAAAAACCATAGCTTACTTTATCATTTGGCCCCAGTTTGATCAGGCCCTAAAGCGCAAATAATAACCTTCCTTAGCCACAGCTAGACATCCACCCTTCCACATTCTTATTGCTTTGTGCAGGGCTGTATCCTATACCGCCTTACACTAACCATTAACTACAAGGACCTTTGTTGACATTGTGGCCGTATAGGGAACTGGTATGACTGATGATGCTACAGTAGCAAAAAAGGGCAATTAACATGGCCTTGGGAGAAATTCCTTAACTGTCAGGAATTTTGTCCACCTCGTGGCTCCAATTGTATTGACATGTCTACTGTGGCCACAAGAGATACTCTCCTATCCCATGGCAGGGATTCATGTCAAAATCATGGCTCTGTGGAACTTGACATAAATTAAATGCTAACATGGCTGGTGCAGCTGTCATGGTGCATAGGAGAAGTCCTTACTCAAGGAGCATACATCAACACTTTGGCAGCCACAGGAACTTGGTTTGGCCTACAAATCATGCTGCTGTCCTAGACTCTTAATAACTGGGAAGATGATGCCGATGAACCCTGAACCTAAAAATTAATCAGCTACATTCAACTTTCTTAAATCATTTCAATCTGATAACAGGTTCACAAGTTATTCCTGTTGAATATTTCCCATCATCTGTCCTTAGCAACTTTAGTTGACTTTGAATTTTGATTGGCAATGATTTGGTTTGAAACCCTGATTACTTCGACATGCATCAATCACACTCAACATTTTACGACTCACCGTCAAGTTTGATTTAACCCTTTCTTTGTGAAGCTTCTTTGCATGTTCACTCTGGCTTGACTTTTGATGATGACTTCCACTCTCAATGAAATTACTCAGAACAACATCAACTTCCATGAGTTTAAATTTATGAAGTACTGTGCAAAATTTTGAAATATATTCCAAATAAATTCATAAAAAAAGATCCTTGTAAGTTAAAGTAGATACCACTATGCCATTTTGTGTCATTTATCTTTTAGGATTTATTAATTGACCTAATATAACATCATGCTTGATATCTTCTGATTCTTTTTTCCTTCACTAGGTTATAAAACTTCTTCAAAAAACAACCACCTCAAGCAATTAATTGATCACTTCAGTTTTTTTTTTTTTTTTGTTTGACTGATAAAGATGCGATATTTCGAAAAGCACAAAAGTGAAAATGAAGAAAGTATGAGAAGTGCAACTCCAGCACATAAACAACAGCGTCCCTACCCATACAAAAGGCCCTCCTACTCAAACTCCCAGTCATAATAATTTACTTCTTAAAAACCGGAAGAAAAGATTCATCTGGACAGCAAAGACAGGGCTCTAGTCTTCAGCTTCTCAGATGGAACCACAACCCCTTCAATAGTTTGGAAGTTTCTCTCCATCCACACCACCCAACAGATGATACAGGATATACTGCACAAAACTATTCTGCTATGAACCGTCTGATTACCTGCTGCCACATGGTTCCACATCGTCAACAGACTTGCCATTGACCCCATGCTAAACCTTTGCAAGAAAAATCCGACACCCTGGCAGCAACCAGACAATGCAAGAACACGTGACTAATTGTCTCCGTGTTAGCATGACACATGCAACAACGGTTCGGCATCAACATGCCCTTGACTATGAGGTTGTCTATTGTAATAACCCTTTCCCAAAACATTAAACACAGCAAAAAGTAGACCTTTGAACAAAACAGGCACATGATCAGAGATAGGTCTGGGCAATGACTCTCCCTTTGAAAAAGGAAACACCCCATCCCATTCAACAGATAAAAATAACCTACCCAACTTGCTCATTTCTGGAACCAGATATGTGGACCTCTCGGAGAGCATACCTGTCTATAAACTCAGCGAACATCTCCATATTCCTTGATCTTCAAATCCCTACACTTTTATTGTCTGGCTCCATCACTTCAATAAAATCCCCCCCAAGGCACCATGGGCCAGCCCAAGCATCCTTTATCCTCCCCAGCTCCTCCAGAAAACTTTGGGAAAGGCTGCTATCACAAGGCCCATAAACTCCCGTGATAATCCAACTTTGACCTGAACCTCTTAGCCTTCCTCTGATCGACACAGAAAAGAACCCAGCAAGAAATCCTCAACTTCCACCCTGCCCATGTCCCACGGAACCCAGATTCCCTCCGACACCCCTCGAGATGGAAGACACACACCATCTGGCATATTATACGGACATAACTGACAGAGGATAGATCAATACAACCCCTTCAGCTTTGTTTCTTTAAGTAAAACCACTTCTGCCTTGCTCTTCCTCACCACCTTTTTCACCACTGGTCTCTTCTCAGAGCAGCCCAAACCCCTAACATTCCAAGAAAGCACAGAAAAAGACATCTGAAATGATAAGGAGCCCAAGACAACCAAACCAAGAAAGAGTCAGACTCCCCTAAGGGAGCGTGACCCTTTTTGACCCAAGCTGTTAGCACTTCAATCATAATTTACTTCCCATTGTAAGTTCCACACGTCATGATGGACCCTAGTGTGTTTCCTTCTTGATCCCTGTAAAAAGACTTCTCTTCCAAGACCCACAAACAGGTGTAAAGCCTGTTGTTCCACCCCTTCAAATGATAGCCCCAGAAAGTAGCTCACTGACTCAATTTGATTAAGAACCCACTGAGACACATCTGAAAAAGGTTGCTCCATGACTCCATCTCATCGATCCTAACCATGGCCATTGAAGAATCCCCTCTTCTATTTACTTTAATTCCTTCACTAACAGAAGGGGAGAAGGTACTAACCGAGATGAGGTTGTCATCCACAATCGAGAGCACCCCATCCTTTGGCTGGATACATTGCAGTTGTTGTCCTTTAGCAGACACCCTATCGTCCCCAAGAGCCAAGGCCTACCTTTCCTCAAAATGTGACACCACCAGCATAGGTATATCAACCCCCCCACTCTTGTGGTTCAGCAAGCGACCCTGATTTTCTTCCACCAGAGCATACGCTTCAGACAAGATGCGAACCTCATCATAGTTAGTCAACTCCTCTACCTTCCCAAATTTTGCCAATCGCTGGAATCTCAGTCTTGACCCCTGTCTTCCTCTTGGATCAGGCACCTTCCTGCTGAGAACTCCCCAGCTTCCCAAACACCCCCAAATCGCCCCACCGTTCAAACTTCAATATTTTTATCATTCGCCTCCTTTATCCAACTCTCCCTTTTATTTTCCAATGGGTTTAACACCCTGCCAAAAGGGGATAAGACCCACTCTTTTGTTTAAGATCCAGGCCCATTTAACTCCTCTCCAAAAGACCTTATAGCCCTCCTTTGATCCATATTACCACGCGATGCACCGTATGGTCTTTAAGATCGTTTTCAGGGTACAGAAGTTTGGACATGCCCACCATCCCAAAGATGAAAACATCCTTGGACCCATCCTTTCTCTTTTGTTCTCCACCATAGAAGTATGGGCATAACTATCTTTTTTTGGATTCTCATGTTAAAACATCATCCCCCCAAAAAGACGAATCAGACCTCTTAGATCATTCCATATGTCGTATATCAGGGGCAGAAATGTCAATATCTGACAAAAACCATCTTCATTAAGTTAAGACCGTACGGTGGAATCTCAAAATTTGAACTCTTGAGAGTTGAAACGCAAACTGCCAGTTGGAATCTGGAAACAAGAAACTGACGTAGCCCCAGATTCCAACCCGAAAAACCAGAGTTCATCCACAATGTCCATTGCCAACTAACTGCCTCCTTCCCCATCAACACAACATTCCAAATCTTCTTCCACAATAATCATCACAGAGTAAGAGGCCTCCCCATCCTCCACCATCACCATTCAAGGTATCGAACCAGGATCACAAGGCCACAGCTTTAGCCTAACCCAGCACATGTCAACCATGTTTGCCAATCTCGGGTCCACATCCACCAGACCACCACAAGCATCCCCAGTCGCCACAAACCGAGAACTGGTCCAAAGGTGTAGAGGTAACCCTCTCACTCGGATCCATTGAGAAACCAAACTTCCCGGCAAAACCTTCTGAGACCCCAGGGAATCCAGCCAGCAAGCTTCCGCCCATGAATGCTCAAACATCAATCCCCTATTCTTTTCAAGGAGAAAAATCCTAGGCCTTTCTCATTTCAGCAACACAGATTGCACCATATCCTCTATCTTCATCCACACAAGTCCTTCATTCACCCGTTCAATATAGATAGCCAACGGCCATCTTCCAAAATCAACCTGCTTCCCCCATCGACGATCCTTTCTATTTTTTAACGGGGCACATCTACCATTCACCGGAAGGACTGGGAAATCCTCCTTCCATGGCTCAAATCTCCCTATCGTACTCCAAGAAATTCGAGTCCAAGACCCTTGCAAATTTCTCCCATCCCCCACCATATATTTCCTCCGCAATAAGAATCCTGTGCTCTTTCCCACTTCAAAGATGTACCAGGAATTCAGCACAACAGCCCCGAGTATTTTCACAACTCTACAACACCAGCACTGTATCTCCCTCATCTTTTGTTCTAACCAGTTTGTCCACCTCAGGGAGTCTGGCCCACAAGTTTCAGGTGCTCAGAAAGCCACTGCAGTGACTGTGGTTTAATCTCTACCATATCAGTAAAGCCCCGTCCTCTTTCAGTGATTAACACCACCTCATCCAGAACCACCTGCAACTCAAAAGTCTCCTGCTCAACGATGAAAATCTTCCTTTCATTGTAACTCTACCATCATCCAGCCCCCCTTTTATAAATTACAGCAACATCCCAAAATAGAAACAAATATTCTTTATTTGCTAAAACATCTAATCCTAACAACCCTAAAGATAACTTGACCTTGCTAGGGATATATCAGTAACAACCCATTTTATTTGCTAAACCCTAAAATAAAAGAACCGACTATCTATCAGTATCTCTTCAGTAATTTGATCATAACTTTCTCAAATCACCTTAAATTTGTGCAACATTGGACTCGTTTGAAAGGTAATTCAATAACTCCTCTAAACTCTAAAGACACCAAAATCTAGCCAAAGAGAAAGTTTTGACATCGGATAATTTGGGCTAAAAATAAGTTACAGGATTACTACTCAAATAAATAAAACCCAATAACCTAAAAAATAGTGCACCCCACTTGATCATCCATGATCATCTAATTTCTTCTTGTTTTTCAGGAATGCTCCCGCATCAAAAAGGGTCCAAAAAGGGGTGCTGGAAAAATAAGGGTAGAATTGGCATTTACTTTCTCTTAATGGCAATTTTTAATTTAGTTGGACTTACAGCTGGATGAGAGACAAGTGGGGTCCATATTCTCTTTTGTATAAATGGAGAAAGATTTTCTTTCCTCCCATATGAATAAGAATCTAGGGATCCTCTTCCATGCTATTTTAACAATTTATTTAGATAATACATTTTGAGTAGAAGATGTAGTAGTAAAGATATATGGTTTCTAATTCTATTTGGGAACCAAACCCTAATGTATGTCTATTTAAGAGACTCCATATTGAGAACAATCAACTGTACTTTTTGCTGAAATAAAATTGGGTTTATACCTAACAACTGGCGCTGTGTGGATTTACTGTAGTGTTGTTGCTGCTGCAAATTACTAGTGGTTGGTGCTACTAGTTTTCCAATCTGTTGGCGCTGGTTGGGTTATTGTTTCTTCTTCTATTTCTTCTGCTCTTCTTCTACTATCAAGCATTCATTCAAATAAATGCTTCCTATTGTTTACAACTGAAATTCTGTAGCTTTCAGTTCAAGGTTACTTATTGTCTAGTCTGATTTATCTGTTCAAGGTCGCTTCTACTCTTTATAACACCCTTAAGTCTCTGTTCTAGGTTGAATTTTATATCAGACTTGATATTCCATATATATATATATATATATATATATATATATATATATATTGAGAGAGAGAGAAAGAGGTAAAGAGATCATTTATTATGGATAAGGAAAGCAAATAGTACCAATTACAAAGATAGGGATCACCGCAAAAGTCATATACTTTTAAACTTTGTGGAATCTGTTTTGTCTAAAACTTTGTGGAACTACCTCTATATCAAACCTCTCTTAGTCTGTTAAATTTCAGACCAATCTGACTATCTTCATAGGAGTATTTGGTAAATTCACACTAACTGTCCTGAATTTCAGAATTTGTCATCCCTTGTGATTACCCAACTTTTAGTTTACAGTGAATGATTACAAGCGGGTGCATCATAGGAAACAAGAAAAGAAAAAGGAAAAAAATGGAATAGGAAAAACAATAACATACTCATCATTTCCAACTTTTCAATCTGTTCCTTGATTGTCTCGGGATCCTTCTTCAAAATTCCAACCTCCCTCACCTTCTTTCTTTCCTTTTTATTCTGTTAAACATGAAATAAAAATAAAAAAATCAAAATGAGGTATGTTTGCTTTTTTAAAAAATAAAAAAGCAATCAAATTTCCACAAACACAAATTAGGTCAAGTTGTTTATAAATATTAAATTTGAAACGATTAAAATGCCCAATAACACAAGCACAGACACTCCAATAGCATATTGAGTGGACTCAAAAGATATATGAATGTTTCACAGAATTCTGCATAGTAGATCAAGACAATCTATTCAAACTTAACTAGGTGAGATAGAAGCTCAACTCCACATAGTAATGACACAAAAAAGTAATAAAATTGAATACAAAACTAATAAAGCTTCAAACAATTAAGTAACTTGAGCAATCCAATCCACTATTTGCAATAGATCAAACCACAGTCGACACCACGATATGTTATGTCAAATTTAGATCATATCGAGTGGAATAAAAGAGATTGTTTCAACCAAAAAAAAAAAAAAAATCTGCTATGAAGTTACCAAATTCCAAATAGATAAGCAAAAATCAAGAGGGGTATATTCTCTTATTTCTCTTTTTCTTTGTCCTTTTCAAAGTTAGAATAAAGAACAACAACAGTAACAACAACATTAATGGCTAGGTCACTAATCAATCTCCAATTGTGGAAATAAACGTAAGCTTGAATTAATTAAATGTTGCATCTCAGTGGTTAAACATTAAACCCTAATGAAAGCAGAGAACGCCCATCCGACTTCCAAGACAAAATCAATCCAAAACAAACAAAGACACAACATTTCCCTAATCGATAATCTTTAAACACAACGAAGTAACTAAAAAGGGTTCCACATAGTAATCCCGAGGGCTTGCAAAACAAATCACAATATCCATTCACGAATGTTGAGAGAGCAATAACCAAGGATGTAAAATAATAGTGATAATAACAGGAATAGGAACCCTAGAAAATAAAGTTGCGAGCGTTTACCCTCTTCAGCTCCTTCTTACGGAGCTCCTTCCGATATGCGTCGGTAGGGTTCATTACTTTCCCTCCCTTCGTGGTCTTCATCTTGGCTCCAACGCTCTGTTCTTCGACGTCGATACGCAGGCCAGCAACAGGGAGAAACTACTCTCTCTCTCTCTCTCTCTCTCTCTCTCTCTGGCCGCTTCGTTAAAGAGATGCCGCGAGAACCAATCTCTCTCTCTCTCTCTATAGGTTCTTTCTAAAGGATATGTACGCCTCACATAAGATCGCCCGTAGTTGTAGCTAGATTGGAATAAGTGTTGAGATAAAATCCAATCCAACGTCCATTAGAGGAGATCAAAGGGAGCAAATCTTTTTAGACTAAAATCGGTGTGACATTGTGTGACCGTACACCATACTAACACGTGGAGTGTACAATGGTTAAAGGTGTTAAAAAAGTGTTTTAAGTTAAAAAAGGCATCAAATTTTAAACAAGTCACCTGTCAACTGTCGGAAAAGATTGTATACGGAAATCTGCTTTTCCTGATGTATTAGGATGGCATTATGGGGTGGACACATCAGTGCTGAAAAGTGATAAGC
>JAOXJP010131668.1:0-13580 GCA_025762735.1 Platanus orientalis | reverse complement strand
GTACAAGAGAGAGGGAGGTTCTAAGGTTTTGACCGTGAGTCTTAGAAAAGGGGGAAATGACATTTATATAGAATTTGAGAATATGATATTTAAGAAAAATTGTTATTTTATTTTATTTTATTTGCTTTTATTAGATTATTTGATTGGATTTTTTATTGTTTGGTCTTTATTCTAATTGATTTTATTTGAATTGAATTAGGATTTGATCATATTTGATTTTTCTTCCTAATTAAACAAAATCGCATCACATATCATAGAAATGGACTTGTTCATATGTGTTACGGGATACCGTAACTTAGTGGACCCACTTGAGAATTTATTGGTCCAAAATTGTCAGGTTCAACCAAGCTCACTCCCTTGGCTAAATCGATGGTTTTGATCATCATGGTGGGGTCCAATTTTGAATTTGAAACTTCAAAGTGATCAATCAGATGGTCACAATTTGATACAATGCGATGGAGGCTTTTAGAAGGGCTTTGAAAATCATGATTGGTATCCTAAGGTTTCAAAGCATGTCGGATCCATCTACAATGTTCAATTAACCATTCGATGTAAATCTTGTTCAGAATTTGAAAGATCCTAAATCGAGGGTTGAGATTCACCAAAAATTGAAGTAATGGATTTTGATGATCGAACACTATATTTCAAAGATTCATAACGTTTTGGATGCATCTATGATGTTAGATTGATCATTTAGGGTGTATTTTCATTAAATTTTAAAAGATTTCAAATTAAGGACTAAGATTCGTCGAAATATGATATGACGAAATTTGTTGATCAAATACTTTATTTCTAGGTTTTGGACTATTTTGGACTCATCTGTGTCACCCGATTGATCATTCAATGCTTATACAGTGAGATTCGGTGGTTCACCTTTAATGAGGGGTAAAACCATAATTTTCAGTATAGATCTGACCGAACTTAAAACAACCATTCAAAAAGCTATGAGAGTAGGAGAGATGAAGAAAAGTGGGTCCAACAAAGATCTTAAAAAAATCAGGGGTTTAGAGTGCGAAATTAGGAAAGAATAGGAATGGCCTAAAAATTGGAGGTCATCTAACCACCTTAGTTTTCTCAAGAGTTAATGTTGCCCATCGAAAGAAACCTTTGGACCTTGAGCCAAAATTAGGTGTTGATAGGTAGCAAGGAAGATTTTGAGTATGGAGATTCACAGGGATATGAATACAAGAAAATTATATTTGTCTTAAAAGAACTATATTGAGAAAGTACTTGAACTCTTTGAAATGCATGATTCTAAACTTGTGGGTACTCCACTTGTAAATCACTTTAAATTTTTTGCAACATAGACTAGGGAGGAGTACATGTCTCATGTTTCGTATGCTAGTGCTAGGAGCCTCATGTATGGTATGGTTTTGCACTCTTCCTGACATTTCACATGTTGTTAGTGTTGTGAGTATATGGAACGTTTAGGGAAGGCACATTGTCGGTGATATGGATACTTCAGTATTTGAGAGGTACCATAGATATTGGGCTGGTGTTTGACAAAGAAGGTGGACTTGATGGTTGTGTAATTGGATTTGTGGATTTTGATTGTGCAGGTGATCATGACAAGAGATCTCTGACAAGTTATGTTTTCACTCTCTCTAGTTGCGCAATAAGTTGGAAAGCAACATTACAGGCTATAGTTGCTTTGTCAACTACTGAGGTAGGGTACATGGCAGTGACTAATGCAGTTAAGGAGGATATTTCATTGAGAGGCTTACTTGGTGAACTAGGCTTGGAGTAGGGTTCGATTGTTGTGTATTATGATAGTCAAAGCATTATCCTTTCCATAACCATCACGGGACATAGGATTCTTGAGAGAATTGCTATGTTGTAATGTGGGTCAAATTTAGAAATTAAGAGTAGCAAATCTATTTATCAGACAATTTACTTTGACCAAAGATAGCTAATTTTGGGCCAAAGGCGTACCAAGTAGATGATGGAAACATGATAAAATGTACATTGCACAAGCATATGACACCCTAAGATTTGGTGATTTTTGTATAGAACTGCTGTGTGAAAGAATTACTCAAGGTTTATGGATCAAAAAATGTTTGCGAAATATGGTTGAAGCACTCTGAGGAGACTCTTCATGGCACATAAAGAATTTTCCCTTTATGTTAGGCCCTGAACAGTACCATTATGTAAATTAAACAACATAATATATAGTTGATATGAAGTGTAATAACCAGAGATAAACTATAGTACCTGTTGGGAAGATCCCAAAAAGAACAGTACACAGCAGACATAAGGGGTTGATAATGATCATTCATAAGTTCCAACTAGAAGATATAGTCCAATAAAAAGGAATACCATGAGGGCTGGTAATAGTTATGCCATAAGTCCCAACTAGATGATCTAGCCCAGGATTCAATATGGTCGGATGATTGTAACCCATAACAACTTCTAGAGCTGAGAATGAAGAAGACGGGAAGGGTGAGAAAAACAGAAGGATACATGCTGTCTAGACAATAATAAGACAACAATATCACCTTATCGAGTTTTTTCTATTTTCTTTCTCTAATTTTTTTTTTTGTTAGCATGCATGTTAAAGGGATTAAAACCTGAGTCTCCCTGGTATCAACACTGACTTTACCATGCTAGCTAGCATATTCATTAAAATCTATTTATTCATGGTTCATTTGAATTTCAGCAGAGCATCACCTATACAAACAAAAGAATACAAGGTCATTGCACAACCAAAACTTAGGTCAATCTTTACTAAACAGTTTTCTCACGAATACAAGTTTGCTCCTTCCCTATTATATTCACTCTCAAAAAATAATAATAATAATAATAATAAAGTTTGCTCTTTTTCCCATTGTATTCACACTCTTAAAAGCATGTCTCGATTTGACAAAATTTCCAGCTAACTAAAAACTCAATGGAAACTAAAGAAACAGAACGAGGGGCGAAACTACTGTTAGCGCATCTCCTCAAACACTGCCCTAGGACAAAAATAATTGATATATCTTTAGTAAGTATTGCTGGACATTTTCTTAGGAAGTCCAAATAAATATGTTGACAAAATTAATCTATCTTTGGTAAGATGTGCTGTAATTTGATTAGGAGTAGATTTTGGGATTTTTCATATGTTTAGGAGGAGATTTGGAACCATTTATGATGCTGGTATTACTTACTTGGTTGACGTATTGTGGAAACACACAAGAAATTTATCAATAATTTATTCCCTTCTATTTTTTCTAAAACATTTTCTCCCTTTAGTGAGAGAACATTTGAGTTTTTATATTTTAAGGTCCTAACATCTAATATCAAACCATTGATCCTACAATAATGCCTATCAATACAAGATCTCAAAACAAAAAGAAAACAAACACCAAACTCGACCAACTCAAGGGGAATTCTGACCAACAAGCCTGTGCACTTGGAGAGATTTAAGAGCTGATTTTAGGGATGAATCAGAAATATAATCATCTTTCTTTCACAATCTCGACTGTCCAAAAAGAGGTCTTAGCCATATGCTCAGGAAGGGAACAATCAAGCACCAATGGGATATACTCCAAGCCTCGAAGTGAAATAAGAATTTCTGCTCAAACAAGGTATACTAGAATCAATTTTTCATGATTCGTGGTGGACCAACTGGATGGATCTCCCATGCGGAGAAATACTTTTAGCTTAATCAAACAATGGACCATGAAAATGTACTCGCCAGCTTCCAACTTGAAAGTGAAATGTTGCAATGGTATCAATGGCTAAAGAAAGTGAATGGTGTTCCATGTTGGGACAAATCCACAAAGACCATGTGTGTTTGTTTTGGGCCAAGTGAATTCACAGACTTCACTACATCACTAATGAAGTTATATTAGATGAAGACAATTAGAGATTATCAAATACAATTTGAATGACTGTCAAATCGTTCTACCATCACTGATGAAAACCATCTTGGTTAGCTGTTTCATCAGGGAACTGAAATCAGATATACAGCATATGGTACAGATGTCTTGCCTAACTACCTTGTTAACAACAATTGGCTTAGCCAAATACAAGAAAAAAAAATGTTGGTCGAATGACCTCATCAAAGAGCATCATCAAACCGACCCCCATTGCTGCCTCTACTAGTACCTACACAATGTCTTCAAGCGCTATCTCCCTCTACATGTCAATCCTAACTAAAAAGCTTATAGCTGCTGAGATGAAGGCATAATGGGATAAGGGGTTGTGCTATAACTATGATGAACAGTTCACACAAGGCCATAAATGCAAACATCAAATGTTCTTTCTACTTTATGCTGATGTAGATGATCCAATGGAAGAAACAATTGATGATGATGCTAAATTGAAAAATGAACAGCCTGAAATGTCCTTAGATGCCTTATCTGGACATTCTTCTCCCCAAACTATGTGGATAAATAGTTGTATTAAGAGGTTGTCAGTTGTTAACTTAATTGATTCTAGCAGCACTCACAACTATGTCGACCCTAAGGTGGCAAAACGTATTGGTTTTTGGATGCAAGTTAGTGATCTATTCAACTTGATGGTAGCTAATGTCAAAGAACTTTCATGCAGAGGAAAGTGCCCCAACATGAGGATGACTATGCAAGGCTATTGGCTGCACATTGATATGTATGTGCTACCCATAGGAGGATGCAATGTAGTTCTTGATGCCCAATGGTTATGAACATTGGGTCTGATCTTATGGAATTTTGCAGAATTAAAAATGAAATTTTTTAAAGATGAATACAAGTTCATGTTAGAGTAAAATGTACTGTAATTGTCAATTCCATTCCATGTATAAAAAGTAAATGTATGTATGGTCCTTGTATATAGACTACATGTTTGTATGAGGGTTATTATAAATCTATTGAGTCATGTAAGTCTAGTCTAGAAAGAGCTTCAAAAGGCCAATCATGAACATTTGGAAAAGAGAGAACCATGGAAGCAAAAGGAAAGAGACATCGAAGACACAAAGTCAAACATGCAAGAATGTCTCAAGCCAGGTTAGTGCATCTCCAGGAACCAACCACTGAATCTCCAAGGTAAATTCACATGACAAGGTTGGTAAGGTAAGTGTGTATGTGGAACCTAAAAGACTTGCCTATAACCTTAGAAGTGAATGCCTCACACAGAATAGGTCAAAATGTTAAAAAAAATTGTGATTTGACAAGTCTCGATCGATTGGGCAGTTCTATCGATTAACCCGAATTCTCAGAAAACACTAAGCAACTCAATCGATCAAAGATCCACTCGATCGAACATGTTTGGATCGATCAAACTGTCTAGAAATAGAAAATTTTAGATCTCATAAATCTATAATGACTTCTTTTCTAACTGTTGGGAGTCTTCCAAGGCTAAGGTATTTCACCCTCTATATAAAGGAAGGCCCTCCCACTATTAGGGTATCAATCTCGAACGAAGAGAAGAGATTCTATGCTCAAAAGTTTGAATTTTTTACTGTCTTTTATTGGTAAATCCATCTATTGTACATGAGAGGCATTCATACTAGACCATGGAGCTTTGCAAGGAAAATCTGAGTTAGGTTGTGTTTAGGTGATATCCAACCTCGTGGAATCCCTAGAAAGCTTGGAGAGAGAAGCCCAATTAGTAAATCTTGATACACCTTCAACTAGAAGGATTCTCTGAAGTGAAAAAGAGTGAGATAGGCATATCAGCTTGAGAAAAGGTAATACCACAAAGGAAAAAATCCTTCATTCTATGTGTTGAATCTTCCACTAGTCATTAGAAATGACTTAAAGCGTCTAGTGAAGTCATTGGACATGTACACCCACCGGGGACATTGGGTGTCGAGCTTGCAAGGTGATTGGCGAATCGTTGGTACTTGTAAGTTGATTTCAGATTGTTGATTTCCCTTGAAATAGATTAGGGTAATAATCTATTAATAAAATCAACCAGCTCAAGGACAAGCTTTCCACAATAGAGTAGGGACTGGAAGGGTCACCAAACCACTATAAATCTCGTGTTAATTATGTATTTGATTATGCTTGTACTCATCTGCTTATGATTTGAAATTTCACATAATCACTTAGATTGACTTATGCCATTGAAATTTATATAACAATGCAATAAGATTATGGTTGTAACACCACACATCTCCTTTTGGCAATTTAGTAATTTAGGAGACATAGAGCTTACCCTAGTTCCTCACTTAGGATAGCCCACATGAAAGCAAGCAAGAGGACTAATTTTATTTCTCTTGGGACCTAATTATGTCATAATAATGATAATAGAGGTGTAGAAAAATAATGGAGTCAAAAGGATAAACATTGAGAGAGAAAAATATCAAAATCTAAAAATTTACTGGCATGAATGATCATAGTGGAATCATGATCAATTAAGGAAGCCCAAAATTCAGTTTGAGCAAAATCAGACATTGTCTGATTGATCATGGAGGATCCATGATCGATCATGAGGACCCATGATCAATCAGGAGGGATTCATGATTGATCATGGACTGCCAGAACCCAATCTAAGAAAACCAGACACTGTCTGATCGATCATGGAGGATTCTTGATCGATCGTACGGGCCTAAAGTTTTATAAATGATTTGCTAGCATGTAATTTTGTCTCTTAGTCATATGAGACCCACTTATGACAAGATAAATCACCGAGGCTACCTTATTTGGACCTAAAAACATAAGAAAAAGGTCAAGAAAAGGAAAAGAGAGATGAAAAAGGAGAATGGTAAGGGAATCCCCAATTTGGCAAAGGTTAGCCATTGAACCTCATCTTTTGAAAGGATTGAACTATTTTTGAGTTTTCCTTCTAGTTTTTCATTAGATCTTATTATTATCTTATTATTCTTAGTATTTTACACCTCCTATGTTGTAGAGAAAGGGTTTTGTAAAGGTTCCTTGAAGAGGAAGCTCAAAGGGAAGAGATTCTACAAAGGATTTTGTAGATCCAATAACTTTTTTTAGAGTAAGTGATTATATACTACATGCATTTGCTTTCACTCTTAGGTTCTTAGATCTATTGAATTCCTATGCTTTGATTGAGAGATTTTGATCTAAACTCTATGGATTTTGAATGATCTTTGTGGGTTTTCAATTTTATGACTTGAGAATGGTGGTATTTCATAAGCATGTGCTTTTTCCTTGTTAGAATCTCATAGGTCTCTACTTATTCATGAAGTTTACAAAGTATTCATTTTTATCCTTGTTAGGATCTTAGAATTTCCTATTATGAACTCATGATTTGTATGTTAACTATTCATGTTTGCTCGAAAGGATTTACAAAATGGATTTCTATGGACCCTCACATGAGAGTTTAAATGATTTTGGTAATTGGCCTCATTTCATACTTGTATGGGAATTGAAAAGTATTTACAATACATGATTTCTTATGTATTTTATAAAAGAGTTAAGCATCTTACATTGTATTTACGATTAGCTCTGATTATGAGCTTTTATGCATGAATGCATTTTGAATAAACCCCATATGAGTAAAAGAATAGTTAAGTAAGAGAGCATGTAATTGCTTATCCTATTAGATTTATTGCCATGAATTGTTTAATGAGTTTTTAAAATAAATTTTATGTTTTAGAAAAGAGAAATGGATATTTTGTATACCAATATTTAAAATGAACCATGATAAATGGTAAATGATAAGATAAAGTAAAATCCCACTATTGGGAGTTAAATGATGGCAAAAGATAAATGTTACATGGAAAGAATAATGAACATTATCAAGTGATAAGCTAATGTAAGATCCTTTCATTAGGGTTAAATGATGGACAATGATATATGATAATTAAGAAGAACAAGATACAAGTAATAAGTGATAAGATCCCACCATTGGGGGTTAAATGTTAGCTAAAAATACATGATAAGTGACACAAATAATGATCAAAGGAAAGTGATAAATGATGAAATAAGATCCCGTCATTGGGAGTTAAGAAAAAATGTAAGACTTGGTCATTAGGGGTCAAATAATGACATAAGATCCTAATTGGGGGTTAAACAATAATGTAAGATCCCGGCATTGGGGGTTAAACGATGGCAATAAGATTTTGTCATTAAGGGTTAAATGATGACAAAGATCCTATCCTTGGAGGTTAAATAATGATGTAAGATCCCGCCATTGGGGATTAAACGATGGTAATAAGATCTTGTCATCAGGGGTTAAAAAATGATATAAAATCCCAAAATTGGAGGTTAAGCGATGGCAATAAGATCCCATCATTGGGGGTTAAATAATGATGTAATATCCTATTAGAGGAAATGAAACAATGATGTAAGATCTCGCCATTGAGAGTTAAACAATGGTATAAGATCCTATCATAGGGAGTTAAAAAATGATGTAAGATCCCTCTATTGGGGGTTAAACGATGGCATAAGATCCCTATTGATGTGAGGGCATCATTTATCAAATCCATGGGCAAAGGTGAGGAAGAAGCTCTAATAGTCAAGTCTTAAAAATCAAGACTCAAGCCGGATTCCAACTCCCGAGAAGGTAAAGGCATGCATGTCGCTTCATAGGGTTCATGTTGTATGACCCAAGGCATGTCCCCACACATAGTTGAACACTCCAAAATGATCCCAAGTGGATATGGACCCCCTAAGATGTACACAACAGTGAATATACAGAATCCACTGTTTGTGATCAATCACAAACCCCATGATCAATCACAAAAGAGAAGTATGGAGAATTCACTATTTGTGATCGATCACAAATTCCATGATCGATCACAATCAGAGATTTTGGCCTCTCGAGGACTAGGCCCCTTCTCTATGATCAATCACAACATGAGTCCTAAAAGCCTTGTGATCAATCACAAAGTCTATGATCGATCATAGCTTGATTATGACTTAAAAGAGGGCCCACACCACTCGACAGCTCCGAGCATATTTTGAAGGTCACGAAAAAATGACCCCATGATCAATTATGGCAGAGGATTTTAGAAATCTGTCATTACTCTGTTTTGAATTGATGGCTAATTTCTCTTGCCCGTTTGAAAAGATTCTAATCCAAGGATTGTGAGCCTTTTTCATCATTTATAAAAGGAAATGTTTCTCATTATGGCAAAACACACAAGAAATCTTCAAGCATTCAAGAGAGTGTTATTTGTTTTACTAAAAAGAGACTCTAATAGTGAAAAACTCTATTCCTTCATTGCTTGAGCTCTAAGCTTGAAAGTTCCTCAAGAAAATCTCTCTTGGTTTCTTGGGTTACTCCTTGAGGAAACCCTTTTGTGGTTGGCCTAACTCAAGAAATTTTAGTATCACAGCTTGAAGAAGAAGTGGGTGTATAAGGCAAATCAACTCAACAATGAGCACTCTCATATATGGTAAGAACAACAACATCAACCAACTTAGTGGTAATACTTGATATTCATTTTGTATTCATTTTGTATTCATTTGCATATTCATTTATAATCTATTACCTTGCTTTTGCTTAAGACACCGAAAGTTTTACTACCTCCGCCAAAGACACCGGAAGTAATGTACACTCGCCAGAGACACCAAGTGTTGTTGTGTAGCTTGCTTGTGAGCAAGTAGTTAATATTTGTATGTTGACCTAGGTTGTATATGATAATCTAAATGAAATATAGGGATTAACAACCTGAATAAGATCCTAGCAAAAATCCTAAATGGTTAGAGAAGATAGTGGTATGTCCATTAACACCCCTCCATTTTTTAATGGAATGAACTATGGTTATTGAAAATCTCGGATGAAGATATTCCTAAATGCTTATGACCTTAGGGTGTGGAGTACGACTGTCGATGGCTATACATAGCCCGACAAACCTAGAAGTGAGTGGACCCCAGCCGAGGCAGATGCTCACAAGTTCAACTTAAAGGCATTGAATGTCATAGCTAGTGGTCTAGCCCCAGATGAGTTTAAGAGGATAGCTCATCTAAAAATGGCAAAGGAAGCATAGAAGCTCCTCTCGGTCACCCATAAGGGTACAAGTGCCGTAAGGATGTCCAAGCTTCAAATGTACACTGCACAACTTGAAGCATTAAGGATGGAGAATGATCAATAAATCTCTCAATTTAATGTCAAGTTATTAAACTTGGTGAATATCATGAGTTTAAGCGAGAACATTTCCGAGTCTAAAGTGTTTAGGAAAGTACTTAGGTCCCTTCCCAAAAGGTTTTGGCGTAAGATCACCGCTATAGAAGAAAACAAAGACCTAGAAATCATGAAGTTAGAAGAGTTGATTAGTTCACTTCAAACATTTAAAGCAGACATTAAGGAACCTACCAAGAAGAAGAGCATTGCCCTTAAGGTAGAAGAGCCCTCCGAATCAAGTGAAAATTCGGATGATGACTTGGCCATTGTTGCCAAACGGTTCAAGAAGTTTTTTAGGAGAAATACCCAGGATTACTCCAAGAACAAGCAAATGAGAAAGTCTTATCCTGGTTACAAAAAGGATTTCTCCAAAGAACCACCCATTCACTATGAATGCAAAGGTAGGGGGCACATTGCCGAGGATTGTGATAATAAGAAAAACAAGTACAAGTCAAGGGATAAGGTCATGGCGGCCATATGGGATGATGAGTTCGAGACTTCGAAACATGAATCCCAAAGGTCAAGGCTTTTATGGCCTTTGGTACTCCCATAAGTTCACTGTTGGAGTCTAGTGACTCAAGTGAAGATGAGGGAGAATATGAAGAAGATGAAAAGACATATGATGCACAAGAGGCATTTAATGACCTCTTTGTTCAAAGTGTTCAGTTACGAAAGAAAAACAAACAACTCAAGAGGGAAATCATTGAGTTGACTGAAAAGTCAAAACCCCTTGAAGACATTATCTCCACTTTTAAACAAGAGTCTCTTTGGAAAGTAAAAAGGAGAAGGATCTATCCAAAGAAAATTATTTGCTCCTATGTGAAAAGGAAAAGATAAGCCTAAAAATAATAGAACTAGAAAAGAAGCTCAATGACTCTAGACTATTTCTAGGCCTGGAAAAGGACAATAGGAAGCATGAGAAGAGAAGACTCATTGAGAATAATAAAAAATTGTCTAATAAGGTTCATGAGCTAGAAGAGAAGCACAAAACCTAAGAAGAAGAAAATGATGAGTTAAGTAGTGATGGTTTACTCATCCATGAGTTGGAGGACCAGGTCAGGACATTAAATGAGAAAAACAAAGCTTTTAACTTAACTTGTGCTCAACTCACAAAGAAGTCCCTTAATTACCTCAAGCAAATCAAGGAGGTTAAATAAGACAAGAGGAAGAACATCTCAATGCTTGCCCAAGGAAATGGGAAATTCGAGAGGATGATCAAAATGGGCAAAGAACATGAGGATATGACCGGACTTGGTTATTCCGAGGCCATTACCTCATCCTCAACTCAAAAGTCCAAGAATGATTTTGTCAAAGCCAAAGGATCTACTCAACCACCTTCACAACCTTCCTATAAGGGAAAGGAGAAGGTGGAACCACAAAGACCCTTCAAAAGGCTAAACAAGGTTAAGTAGAAGACATCTACCTCTCTCAAGAGTAAAGCAACTATGAGATAAGGTAGAATTGAGAGAGATATATGCAACCTCAATCTACATCCTATACATAAGTGGTGAGGAGTAAACCTCAAACCAACCAAGCATCTTCCTTTAGAGGAGCTCAAGGGATGAGCAAGCCTTATTCTTATGCCAAGGAGGCCTGAAATAAATTTCAAGCATATAAGGCTTCCACTTATGGAGGAGTTCAAAGAAATGCCTCCACTTCTAGGAAGACTAGAGTGCAACTTAGTTAAAATAAGAATTCTAGAAAATGTCCTAAATCCTTCTACAATGAATAATCTAGAAGGAATACAACACAATCCCATGCACCAAGAAAGCCCACATTCTATTCTTCTATTGTGTCTTAGAAGGGCATATTAAGGTAGATTGCAAGAAAATGGCAAATGACATTAAGTCACAAAGAATGCAAGTAAAGAGAACACTAAATGGGAAGAATGTCAAGAAGAGAAACTATTTTCAAAATATTAAAAATAGAAACCTTAAAAGAAAGGACATAGCCCAATAAAATATCAAACATCAAGCCTCTCGACCTTCCAAAGTTAAGAGAGTTTTGGTAAAGAAGGATGACCCAAAGTGTTTGGTCATTCACACCGCACTAAGAACCGGAAGCTCATCAAGATGGTACCTTGATAGTGGATGATTTAGGCACATGTCTGGTGAGAGCTTTTCACCAAACTTGAGGAAATCCAACATGGATATGTTACTTTTGGTGATGAAAACACTGCCAAAATCCTTGGGTTAGGAATAATAGTAGCCCCCAGCATTCCACAACTCATCGAGGCTTTCTATGTGCAAGGTCTTACGCATAATTTAATTAGCATTAGTTAAATATCTGATAAAGGCTATAAAGTATAATTTGGTAAAGATGGATGTGTGATCAAGGATCATAGAGAATACAACATTCTAGCCGAAGAAGTAAGGACAAGTGACAATTGCTATGTCATTGACCTAAATTCCCAATAAGGGGACACTTGTCTTTTGACCCAAAAGGATGAGACCAACCTTTAGCATCAAAGATTAGGGCATCTCAACTTTAGGGACCTTGCAAGACTTAGCAAGAAGGGTATAGTCAAAGTCCTTCCCAAGTTAAGCAAGGTTAACAACCTAATATGCAAGGGCTGTCAAATGGGGAAGCAAACTAAAGTCTCACATAAGAAAGTTACATCCATTGGGACTACTAAACCCCTAGAACTTCTTCACATGGACTTGATCGGTCCAACTAGAACCGAAAGTCTAAAAGGGAAGAAGTATTTCATGATCGTGGTTGATGATTTCTCTAGGTACACTTGGGTAGCATTTCTAAGAGAGAAATCTGAAACCTTCAATAAATTTCTAAACATTTGCAAACGAATTCAAGTTGAGAAAGATTTAATCATAAAAAGAATCTGAAGTGACAATGAAAGAGAATTTGAGAATCACAAATTCTCAAATTGGTGTGAAGAGTTAGGAGTAAAACATGAATTTTCAGCCCCTAAAACACCCCAACAAAATGGGGTGGCTGAAAGGAAGAATAAGTCTCTTCTAAACATGGCTACAACAATGTTTTCAAGCAAAAACATAGTCAAGAAGTTTTGGACTAAGGTAATTAGCACTGCATGTTATGTCTCTAACCGAGTTTATTTTAGACCGGGTACATCCAAAACCTCATATGAATTATGGAGTGGCAAAAAGCCAACTGTTAAATACTTTAAGGTATTTGGTAGTATTTGTTATGTTCTTCGAGATAAAGAACATCTAGGCAAGTTTGATGAGAAGAGTGATGAGGCCATGCTTAGGATACTCCACAACCAGTAGAGTCTACCGTGTCTACAACATTAGGACTTGCTTGGTGGAGTCTATCATTGTGACAATAGATGATCTTGAGGCAATATATGAGCAAGGAAACTTGCTAGTAGTGTTGTATGGCCATGAGAATGAGATCTCATCTCAAGTGGAGATTGAAAAATCTCAAGGAGACCAAGAAAAGCACTCTTCTCCATTAAGTCCCGAAGAAGATATCGAAGAAATTCAACTTCAACCTAAGGACAAAAGGCTCACCAAAGGATTGACATGAGGAGACATCATTGGTGATCCCACCATTGGAGTGAAGACAATGAGACAAATAGAAAATATTTTTAGTCACCTTTGTTT
>JAOXJP010131657.1:0-13581 GCA_025762735.1 Platanus orientalis | reverse complement strand
TTCGATCCGTTTATAGCCCTACTTGTGTCGACATGCTCAAAAGGCATATGAAAATTGATAAATTCTAAGGGAAATAAAAAGAGGTAGGAGAGGGAAGAAGAAGAAGAAAATAAAGATGAAGATAAAGAGAATCTACTTGTTCCTTTATGTTTATCCAGTAATCTGTTTATTGATCATTAAGTTTAAAAATCTTAATGAGTGCTTATTTATTACGAATATTATAATACAAGTGTACTATGTGTTAAAATAATCTATGATTGTGTATTAAGATAAGCTATCATTCCTAATAAATCTGTTCCCTTCTGTTTATGCAGTTATATTAAAATATGTTTTCTTTTGAAGCATCAAACTTGATTTATGTATATATGTTTTCTTTCCCTTATTCTAGTAAGTTTGTATACATCTGTTTCACCATCCCTAATACCTAATTTATGATAAAGGTCATCATATTACCTCTTTTACTACTTTCTTAGTTTCTTTTTTAGCATTGTTATATCTTTTTAAATATTTTTCATTCATAAAATTTCCTAGCCTTAAAAACAAAATCTCAACTTTAATGGATGTTTGAACTTTTTATTATTATGATTATTATTATTCTTCTTTATAAGAAAGTGGGTTAGTGGTTAACAATTAATAGGTGAAGATGGGTTTAGAACCCAAGTCTCTAGTTTGAACCCCCACATAGTATACCAACCTAACATGCTGGCATCTTCCCTCTAGATCATCTAAGGAATTCTTTTGCTACTCTTTTAATACAACAACCTGCCATCTCACTCCACATAGCATTAATTTCTTCTTTAAAATTTCATTTTTCTTTGGCAAATAATATCTCAACAATAATGTTTTTTTCTTTTAGGTACCATTAATCTTTCGTTTCCTTTGCTTTTATCTCTTACAAACATTTAAAATCACTAACCTGTGTTATGTAGTGAAGCTCTCTCCTAGGATTATTTTGCAGTCCTTACATTTTATCCATTCTGTCCTTATGAGAAAAAGGTCATTCTAACTCCTATTTAATCTACTTTTAAAAGTCACCATATGTTGTCTTTTTGAAGTATTTGCTTACTATTGCAAGATTACATGCCATTGCAAATTCTAGGATTTCATCTCCTGTTTCATTTCTTTTAGAGCTATATCTTTAATGATCTCACTTGTATCCGCCACTGTCTTTTCCTACATGCACATTTAAATCCTTTCTAATACAAATATACTCTTCCCCTAGAATTCCTTGAATCCATTTGCAAAAATTGTTTCTTTTAAGCTTTCATCTAATTCTACTTGATGTCAACATACACTAATTTTGTTTTCTTTTCCTAATACTAGTTCAATTGATATTATTTTATTATCTCTCCTCTTAACATCTTCAATTTCATCCTTCAAATCTTTATCTACCATTTATTCATATTCTATATCTTTTATTGTTTTCTCTTGTGTACCGAAGTCATAGCCATCAATCTTCTTAACTTATTTTCCTTTTATCTTAAGTCTCTTGTAAGCTTGTTATAGTGACTCTCCTTTTCACCATATTTAACAACTTTGTTTTCTCATCAGTCAAGGTTCCAATGTTCCTAGTCTGTAGACAAATCCTATTGTTGGATTAGTCTCAAAGTTTTTAAAGGCTAATTAAGTAATAGTCATAGAAAAATCTATTAATTGGTTGTTAGGATCATCTTCTGAATGGGTGTTGTGTGATCTCCAAGGTGTGCTCACTCATTCATTGACAGTCCCGATTGTTGAACATTTGCATCAGGGAGGGATCGAGAATTTGGCTTCTATAATTGAGGGTGGTCACTTGAATGGGAGCTACAACCTTAAGATAAAATATGGAATTAGTTGGTGTTGGGAAACACATCACATGTCAGTTTGTGGTGCACGTCACACATTGGTCATAGAAGATCATTTCCCTTTCATGATGCAGCCAAAATTCCTGTTTGTTACATCTTGGTTGAAATTTCCATTTTTAGCAAGATAAAAGCAATTGCAGATGACAGCACAAAAAATGTTTAAAGTTGCTTGGCATGTGGCAAGTAGCGAAGAGGATCCTCTCTTGCCATTTATGAACTGTTAAGGGGAGCCATATCCTTAGTACCACTGTTTCGGAGCTCCACCATCACCCACTCTTCTCATTGGACCACGCATCCAATGGTCCAATAAGAAGATTTGTTCCAAAATCAGGTAATGATCAGTTAATGCATGGTATTAAAATAACAATTTTTAAATAAGGAAACATATTGAAGAGTGGGATGTGGTCTTCTTCTCCATTAACGTTTCTGCAACTCCCCCATCGTCTTCTTCTCCAAGCGAGACAACGACCAAGTGAAGCGTTTTCTACTCTACTGGAAGTGACAATCAAGCAAAGTTTTCTCCGTTGGAAGCAACAACCAATTTCGATCTTCTTCCCCGGTGGAAGTGACCGACGACAGCCATCTCATCTTCTTCTCCATTGGATGCGATCACCAGCTCGTCTTTTTTGTTTTAAATTCTAATATATATATATATATATATATATATATATATATATATATATATATATATATATATTCCAAAAACAAATATTGTAAATGCTAGATTTGTCACCGAATTGATCCAAGTTTTTAAACAGTCATGTGTTAGATGCTGGAATTATGACATCTTAGGATTTCTTTTTAGGAGTAAGGAAGAATCCCCCTCTTTTAGGAGTCGTTCCCTTGGCCTATTCTTTCATCCCTTGCCCTTCTCTCACTTTCTCTTAAACTTGAGATCTCTCATTCATTCTGTCCTCTCAAATGTGTGTAAATTGCACTTGTTTAACTAGCCACTGGTATGACTAGTGGAATTGGAATGTGGATATCGGACAACACCGAAATCTTTAAAATGGCTTTTATCATTTACATCCTCCAAATGGAATTGGAATTACATAATCAACACAATAGAATTTATCTTCTTTTTCCTCTCGCCACCTTCCAGTTATTGTTTTGAGTACGTGAACATTGTACTACTCATTGTCCTCTGGTTGCACTCCAGTGTGCCATAAATCAATCATTAATGAGTTCTATCTGGCCACAACACCAGCTGGAGAAAACACACAAGCTGTAGTCTGAGGAAAGAAGGGACATGGTTGTACTTATCCTCATCACCAACTATGGGCATAGCCACACCAAGCTTTGCCAGATTCTTGAAATCTGGTCTATGAGCCGTAAGCCTATTCAAGGATGGCTCCAACTTCTGGGGAGAGGCTAGAGAATCTGAACCACACTTCCAAGTGGGAGAAAAGGTCATCAGATGGCATCTAGAAATTGTGGACTTCATCAACTTGCAAGTTCTGGTAAGGTGACTGGCATTGTTCTTTCTCAGTACAAACAAAATGATATTGACACCAGCCTGTTTACCTCCACTTGGAGAAGAAGAGGATGGGGGAGTTGCAGAAACGTTAATGGAGAAGAAGACATGTTTGGAAAGTGAATCACTAGATCCCACTCTTCAATACGTTTCCTTATTTCAAAATTATATTTTAATACCATGCGTTAATGGACCGTTATGTAGTTTGGGAACAAATCTTGTCATTAGACACGTGGTCCAATGAGAAGAGTGGGTGACAGTGGAGAACCAAAATGGTAGTACAGAGGATATGGCTCCCTGTTCAGGTGGCAAGATATGATTGGCGGGAAAAAGTGAAAATATCTGCCAAAAATTGTAACTCACTTTTTTTCTGCCAATCATGTCATGCCACCTATTAGACAAGATTGTAACAGGTCATAAGGCAGTAGGAGAGGATCTGTTCTGGACAAGTACTCCCGCATAGGTTCTTCATGCTGGATTCAACATCTGTTTGATTTTCAACAACCCTAGTCCCAGTAGAATTAGCAGTAAAAAAGGCTTCAGATGATAATGAAGATTTGAGAATAAGTCTTAGCTAACTCAACAAAGAAACGATGAAGGCCTAGATCAAGAAATAGGAGGTTTCCAACTACCAGCAAGGCAGGAGGCAATGACACTTTCTCCCTATTTGACGACTTGAACATCCATGTATACCACGATATCACTACTAGTGTGACTGAGAGTGCAAGAATGGCTCTTGAGAAATCTTCCATTCAGTTGCTTTCCCACCACTGCCACGACCACCCATTAAAAGCCATTCCTAAAGTTTCACTGGTAAGATAAGACGCAATCATAGCAGGAATAGATAGGAGCATTGACGCCAAAATAGTTATTATGATCTCCAACCAAAATAGTTATTTAATTAGTTTAGGTTGTTACAGAAAGATATCTTCGACTGTTAATCTAATATAGTATTCTTATTGTATTGATTATGAATATAATGAAAGGTTCTCAAGCAAGTTATCCTAGGTTCTTCAAACTCGTTTTCTCTTTGTCATATGAGTTCTGTTCACTCTTCATATGGGTCCTTATATTCATTTTCTTCCAATATTAAGTCTTGATCCTAGTAATTTTACCAAAATTCCCTCTTTTAGTTCATCCAGGACACCTCACTTTTCATCTCTATACCCTTCTATGTTCCCAACATCTTAGCCATGAAATGTCTCACCACTTCACTCTTCATCACAGCTGTTTACTCAAATAACATCCTCATTGTCTAACTCAGTGTCACCATCCAACTCTTTGTCTCCATCTCATTCGGATTCATTACCGACCTCTCATCAGTTGTCATCCGCACCTACTTTGTCTCCTTCACCGCTCTTACTTGGTCTTCCACCCTCTTCTACTTCATAGTCTTCGTCTTCTTCCTTTGTGTCATCTCCCTCCACTATCTCATCTTCTAACTGCAGATATACTTCTCTACCTCTTACTAATAGTCATGTATGTTACAACTATGAATACTCATCTTATGACAATAAGAAGCAAATCCGATATAGCAAAAACCAAAGCGTCACTTGTGTTTAAATGTACAAGATTTGTCATTAGTTGAACCAGATTGTTACTAGGAAGTAATTCGACATCCGTAATGGTGACAACCGATGTCTAAATAATTTCAGGCACTCCAACATCAGGGAACTTGGATTCTTGCTCCTCATTGGAATGTAAGAGGGTTAGATGGTGCTCAAAAAATCCGCATGGTCAAAGCTTGCCTTGAAAGATGTGACCCTGACATTCTAATTTTCAAGAAACAAAAGGGTTGAAATTTGCAAATGTCTTCTTAAATGTGTTTCTAGTAAAAGGTTAGATGAATGGTGTTATCTTCCTGTGGATGGGTCTTCAGGGGCCATCTAAATAGCTTATAGGATTCTCTTATGTTCGTAAAGCTCGTTGTTTCTTTGGACACATTTTCAGTCTCTATTTCATTCTTATCTTCGGATTTGAGTTTTGAATGGTTGTTATCTAGTTTTTATGGCCCGTCTTCTTTTTCAAATCACCTAGCTTTTGGGATGAGCTTTCTTCTATCTGTTCACAATGGAATGGTTCTTGGGTTGTTGGAGGTTATTTTTACGCTGCTAGATCTCCCTCAAAAAGGAGTTCCGAAGGCTGAATAACAAGGACGATGCACAAATTTAATACCTTTGTTACTTTATAAAATCTAAGAGATTCACTTTTACTAAACATCCGCTTCACTTGGACCAATGGACGTGATACTCCCACTTTATGTCGTCTTGATTGCTTCCTCGTCACTGCAGATTGGGAGGATAAATTTTCCCACTTCTTTCAAGAAGCATATTCTAGACTCATCTCTGATCACTGGCCTATTGTCATCAATACTAAGATTCAAAGCTATGGTCCAAAATCTTTCCGCTTTGAAAATATGTGGACTCTCCACCTTGATTTTAAACTCAATATGGATTCTTGGTGGAAGGAATACATTGTATTTGGAAAGGAAGGTTTCAAATCTGCAAGAAACTCAAATACATTAAAAGAAACTCAATGATTGGAACAAGAACACTTTTAGAAAGCTTAACTCAAACAAAGAGAAAGTACTGGATGAGATCTTGAACCTTGACAAACACTATACAGAAAATATGGGACTTCACGAGGATCGATGTGAACTTACAAAAATGAAACTGAAAGCTTGGGTCGTCATTAAAGGATCATTCTTTATTTATAATATTTCTAGCTGTGAGTTTACAATAGATGTGACTGCTTATGCTCCTCTCTAACAACTTAACCTCTCTATCTTAATTAATAACATACATCTCTTAATAGTTATATAACAACTTTTATCTTTTAATCTTAACATTTGATTGTTTCAAGGATGTCTCTTATGGTGGAGTTGGACTCTTTGCTTAGATATGAAGAATTTTTTGGAAGCAAAATTCTAAATACAAATGGTTCAAAGAAGGGGATGGTAACACAAAAATTTTCTATCGAATTGCTAATGAGAAAAAAAAAGAACTTAATTACCAAATTTGTGATTGATGGAAATGAATTAATTGAATTTGAGGAGATAGCATCTGCAACCTCTAACTTTTATGAAGGCATATTCTCCTAAGAACTTCTCTCCTGGCCAAGAATTAATAATATTTTCGAGAATCGCCTACCTTCTGATCTAGCTCTTTCTCTTGAAGGCTCTTTACAGAGGAGAAAATTAAGTATGCTTCGTTCAGTATGGACAAGGATAAATCTCTTGGCTCCAATGGTTTCTCTTTGCTCTTCTACTAAACTTGTTGGGTGTTAATTAAAGATGCTTTGTAGAATGTCTTCAAAGAGTTCTTTGAGAGAGGTACCCTCTATAAAGGTGCTTGGTCCACCTTCATTGCTCTTATTCCATAGATCAATGGTGCATCCCTTATGAACTACTAGCTCATTAGTCTTGTTGGAAGCGTCTATAAAATCATTGTAAAAGGTCTCACATGTAGGGTGAGAAATGTCATAACATATGTTGTTTCAAATACCCATGAGGCATTCATTAAAGGTAGACAAATCATTGATGGAATCCTTGTGGTGAAGGAGTGTGTTGATTCATGGAAGAAATCTAGTTCCACTGGTCTTGTTTGTAAAATTGAACTTCAAAAGGCATAACAAAGTTGATTGGGGTTTTCTAGAATTGCTTTTAGCCAAGAAAGGTTTTGGCTCCATATGAATTAATTAGATGATGGGTTGTGTGAAATATCCATGGTTTTCTATTTTGTTTAATGCTACCTCTAAAGGTTTCTTCTATGCATCTAGAGGTCAAGGAGACCCGCTCTCACCTTTTTATTTTCTTTGGTGGCTAATTCCCTTGGTGCCCTCCTTTCCCATGCTATTCAGGCCAATCTAGTTGTGGGTTTCATAGTTTTTTGACTCCACTCCTAAGCCTCAGGAGTTGAGTCATGTTATTGACTCCAAACTATACCTGACTCACTGAGTCAGGTTGTTAACTCGGTAGACTCATTAAACTCGGACCGATTCATGTGACCCAGTCGAGTTTTGTAAATCTTAAAATGACTCAAAGCCAAGTTTAAAAACAATAAGAAACTGTATTTGGAGGGGGGAAAGGGGAATGTTTGAGGTTTCTTTTATAAAGTCTCTAATAAATGAGCTCTCAAAGACATTCAAAACCTTAGAAGAAAGAAAGAGTAAAGAATTTGAGGTTTCTTTTATAAAGTCTCCAACAAATGAGCTCTCAAAGACATTTAAAACCTTAGAAGAGAGAAAGAGTAAAGAACTTGAGATTTCTTTTATAAAGTCTCCAACAAATGAGCTCTCAAAGACATTCAAAACCTTAGAAAGAAAGAGTAAAGATCTTGGAAGAATTAAGGCTAAAGCGGTAAGAAGATTAGACTTTAAACCTAAACTTCTAACTATATAAACTTGGACCTTAGAGATTGAATGATATTTTTTTATGCTTATGTTGAAAAGATGTACTTTGGTTTTTCAATATTGTAATACCTTGTAGGTTAATCCTAGAGGGGGGTGAATAGGATATAATTAACTTTTTAATTCTTCTTAGAACATTCAACTTCAATCGTAGTTTTAGTGAGTTAAGTGTTGATGCTCAATTTTAACTTAACTCAATTAATGTGTTTGGTGCTCAAATGCTAATGTTACAAATACAAAAATGGAAATTGACAATCAAATAAAGATCACACACCACAACACAAGATGTATAGTGGTTCACCACACCAAAGCCTATGTCAACTTTCAACTACTCGATTTTATTAATCAATCATAATGATTATAAGGAATGAGAAAACCTTAAATTATGTGTTTGGTTTCTCCAACAAGTACGGCCTTGGTTGTCTCTGAGCAAAGGACTTATAATCCGTCACACGACGTCTCCGACTGTTGACTCAAGGGTGCAAGGTATATGAGCAAACCTTAATCTACGTGTTTGGTGTCTTCGACAAGCACAACCTTGGTTGTCTCTGAGCTAAGGACCAACTATTGACACAAGGGAATACGGTATGAATACTAAGGTGCTTCTCAATAACCAAATGTGGTAGTTAAGCTCAAGTATGAGAATCAATGTCTATATATATATAATGTGGCTCTCAATAGCCTAATATGCCAATATGGTCCACCAAGAAAATCAATGTCCTTATGTAAGTTGTGGCTCTCAATAGCCAAATATACCAATTCGGTCAAGTAAGAAAACAAATGTCCTAATGTAGAGAGTGACTCTCAACTAGACAAATACACTAAGTGTATGGTCTCTACTCAATACTAAGGAAGTGTGGGAATGCCTCTAATGAAGGTAAGTATGAAAATAAATCACACAATTAAGTATAACCTATAAAATAAACAAATATAAGTGAGGCTCACAAGGGTTGTATCTTTTGTAATGGTTTTCCAAGGATTCACATGTAGAGTAGTGGTATAGATATATAATAAGCGAAAACTAACCACAAACTAGCTACAATGTAAACAAACTTTGAAATATAAGAAAAAGCTTTACCTCAATCTTTAAGGTTGGGAGTTTGTATGGTTTGAGTGAAGGAGCAACTGTCATTGTAATTCCTCATCTCTTCTCTTGCAAATGAAACGTCTTTTTTGCCCATAAGAGAGGGAACAAACTCTCTTCTTCTTCTATAGTTACTTGAAAACTTGAGTGAAAGTATAAAGAGAGTTTAGAGTTTGTAGAGCTCTTGTTTTTTTCCCAAAACCTTATTTCTTTCCCTTAGCAAATCCCTTAAACCCCTTTTTCTCAAGAACACCTCATGTAGATGATTTCAAGTGATTTTCCTAAAATGAGTCATCAATAATGTGTTTAATATATGTGGGAGGTGTTAGTCCATCATTTAGGACCAATCCTCTTCTTATAGGGTCGAGCCAAGGTTCCCTATGGCCTCTAACAATTAAAAAGTATTTAAAAAATTAGTCTTTAAAGTCAGATTTCTAGTGTGACCGCTCATAGACTTTGTGATTGGTCACAATCCCCATAATTGGTCACAATCTATGATCTAACATTTAGAAAGAGCTCCTCGAACCAATCGTTTTAAGTATTCATGGGTTCCAAATGAATATATGAATCAAAAGTTATGGCTATTTTAAATTGAGATGTCCATACTTACTTCTTGGCTCATTTTTCACTTGGGTTTTTTTAGCAATTGCATCTAGGGGCATATATTGATCTTTAGGCCTTCCTAGGATCAAACATTGGTCTTTGAGGGGTCTCTTAGAGTATCCACACAACACCCATTTCTTCTATAGTTGATTTGCCTTTCGGGCTTGAAAATGGTGACTTGACTCTTCCTTGGCACTTCTTGAATTCTTTGTTTGATATGACTTGATTTATAGCACTTGAACCTCTTCCTTGTCATGGTGATGGTCTCTACATTAGATACTCATAGACTCACTCATTATTTATAACATGAATAGCCTATCACCTAGATTTGAAATGAAATTGACAAATTATATCATAACTTTACAAATATTAATACTAATAGTAGTTTTTTTTTTTTTTTTTTTGGTTAGATTTTTTGAGTTTACAATTAGTTATGTGTTACGGTCCACATGAAAGATTGAGGTTTAAGGCCTAACACACATGTACATTGTGTAAATAGAATTAAATGTTTATACATGGTAGTTTTGGTACACTAGCCATAGTGGTCCATCAAAGTCTACTATGGAACCGTAAGGGGAATGTTCTAGAGAATTCTAAAAATATGAAGATTTTAGATATTTCTAGGAAAGATTCTAGAAAAATCCACAAGAGAAAGTGGTGGAACACATTCTAGAAGACTCCATATCATTGGATGCATGACAAATGGCGAGATTTTAATGGAAAATAGAGATATGACTTACTTACATAGAGGGGAGGACCCATCATTTGTGCAATAACAAGAAGAGTCTTAACTTGTCATTTTTTTGAGTATATAGTGAAGTGATCTGTCCATTTCTCACCTTTAATTTGTGGATCATGCTATTGTTTTTTGTCAAACCCTCTGATGTAGATATCTTGAATCTCAAACATACTTTGCAAATATTTGAATTGATTTCAAGGTTCAAAATCAACTAGAGGAAATCGGGTATTACTGGGATCAATGCGGAATATCATATTTTTCACGCTTTTGCTAACATTTTTGGATGCAAAATGGATGAATAGCCTCTCAGGTACCTTGGCCTTCCTCTAGGGGATCAACCTCACCTGAGAAAATTTTGGGATCATGCTGTTGAGAAAGTTGAAAAGATCACACATCTCTCTAAATGACATAATTACTCTCATTAATACAGTATTATCCAATCTCCCGATCTATTACTTGTCAATCTTCTCCATTCATGTCAAAGTGGCAAAGAATTCCATCACATTTAAGGAGGGAATGGTATTCTTGTATATATATTACTTTGACCAGCTAAGGACTAGTTCTTTTTTTTTTTTTTTTTTTTAATTTTTGACCCTCTCGGTCATTATTTTTTCTTCTCTTCTCCTTTTTCTTCTTTATATAATCGAATTATTCATCAAAAGAAAGGGTGATATATATATATATATATAGAAGAAAATGAATGGGATATATATGAGCTTAGGAATGTTAGCATTATAAGTCACTGACTAAACTCACGAAACCACAAGACTCAAAGGGTGTTTCCTTTATACAAATGGAGGCTTTTTGAGTACATGAAGATGCTATATATGTGAATTAGATATCCCATGAATTTACAAATGCAAGCAACCTTGCCGTCTGGTTAGTCATAGTGTTACAAATTATGAGTCGTGAATATAGGATTCCTTTATTAGCTATCAATGTAGAGAGAGAGAGAGATGTGGAGGGGGGTTGGTTTCATCACTACATAAAAACAAACAAAAAAGCTTTCCTCACAACATAAAATCAAGCAATTGATATTCTGCAAATTTATTCAAAAAATTTCTATGTTGAAGTAAGAATGGCTCCTTTCATTTGATTGATTTACACAAACAAACCACAACAGGCTAGACATAAACAGACAAACAAGGATAAATGGATTAGGGAAGGAGAGAGAGAGGTAGGTTTCTCATAGGATAGGCTCAGCTGTTACAATTTGTCAGAGTAAATAAAGAAGCTGCCCCCTTCAAATCATGCTCTTGAACATGTTGCATGGAGTTGGTCTCTTCATCTTTTAGCAACAGTGATCCGGTCTCTTCTTCTTTTAGCATAGGCTTATCACTGAAAAATTAAATCACAATTATTGGGGTTAGAAAATAATGATAAACAATATCCTCCTTTCTCTAATTTTTTATTCTGCATGACTAGTAAATATATGTTTGCTGCAAGTATCAAATTAAGAAATTATAACTAAAATACATATTTAATATTTAAATGACATAAAACTAGAGGTGCTAAATTGAATTAAGAGAAATATTGTGATTACTTAAGTAAAAATAATATTTATATCAAAACATCACACGGTATTCTTTTCTTCTTATTCTTCTTCATCTTCTTATTTATTTATTTATTTTTCAGTGGCCAGGCAACATAGCTTTGTCTAGTAAGACCATTACAAAGGGAGGAGTATATCCACCATATAGTGCAGAATGGGGACCAACGAGGGAGGCCTGCCCTTGCATTGGTCTGAACCCATGGCTTCCCACATGGGGAGTTGTGTCGCATCCAACTCTCTTCTAAATGGGCGTTGGCTGGGTGACCTACTCTTAGAGTTAGCTGCAACTTAAAGTTTTAGGTTTAGGACCTTAGATCAAGGAATAAGTTTGACAGGTTACAACTAATCATGAAGGAATGAACATCATTAAGGAAGACCCTGCATCAATAAGTTAATAATGACTGCTTGACTCTACCCTTACTCCACCTTACATCCTTTCCACAACCAATGCCAATGGATTTATCAATAAATGTTGATCTCATCAGAGATTATTTTCACTACTTTTATTTTTATCTGAGTAATCCCATGTGTCTTGATGTAGAGGTCAATAGAGCATGAGGTACCACAGAAGAACCAACAATTGGGGGCATTAATGAGCTGAACTTTGTCCAACTTAGCTCAAGCTTGTTGCACAAGAAAGCTTGTCACAAGTTTGAGGTGTTGCGAGCTCGGCCCACCAAAGTCAACTTGTCACTAGGTTCGAATCCTAAATCCTAATAGCACATGAACCAAACCTACTCATAAATGCTATAGATATAGCTTATAGCAGGTTAAGTCAGGCCCAACAGCCAATAAATCGAAGTCCCCAATAAAATGAAATGTATAAATATATAACATAATAAGAAATATTTGTATTATTTACATATACAAGACCCTTAAGGAGCCAAGTTTTTAACAAGTTGAACCTAGTACAGTTCAGCTCAAGCTCACATAGCTAAACTGGCTCAATTGGAGGCTTGGGCTCAGCTTTGTCAGCTTCAAATAAGGCTCAAGCTCTACCCATGATAAGCCAAGTTCCAAAATGAACCAAGCTAGCTCGGCTCATTGATAGCCCTACCAATAATACCACAAATAATAATAATAATAATAAAAACAATAATGACAAAGATTTTATTGATTAATGATTGCATGAATGCAAGTTGTCATGCAAGTTGGTGTGATTATCCTGAGGTAATGCATGAATGCAAGTTGGTCTGGTGTGATCATACAAGGTCATTAAATAGCTAATAATATCACAACGTAAAAGGAAGCTTACAGCTTTTAGTTTAAAATTTGAAAGGATCCATACCTAGGGTTGGAACCATCTCCAATCTTGATGGAGAGACATCACCCCAATCAAAATCAACAGATGACTCGATTCTGAAAAATGTGTAAAAACCAAAGTGGATTTCCTGCAGCAAAAAACGTGCAGCACAAATGTGTAAAAACCAAAGTGGATTTCCTGCTGTAAAAAATGTGCAGCAACCCTCAAGTGCCATATGCGCCGCAGTGGAAAAAATGAAAAAATAAAATAAAAAAACACTGTAAGATGTGTTGGTGCTTGCTTGAGGGTGGCTGCACGCTTTTTCGCTGCAGGAAATCTGCTTTGTGTAAAAGCACATGGGTGAAAGGAGGGTGTTATAGTAAATATATAGTGAATAAGTGCATGTGTATTTATCATAGTCTCCTTTGTTAGACATGGCATGCTTTTGAGTAATTCTCTCCATATGTGGTTTCAGAAGAGAATCATTCCAATACGTGGTGGGTTGTGGGTCTTTAGTGGATTCCAATCTGATGGCAGTTCATGTAAGGGCACCATCATTGAATCGCAATTCGCAACCAGATTCAGCAAAAAAAGAAGAGAAAAAAAAAAATGGGGAGAGTTTTGTTGGTTCATGC
>JAOXJP010131646.1:0-13581 GCA_025762735.1 Platanus orientalis | reverse complement strand
GCACAATCTCTGCTTATGTCCGGATTTTCGCGGCAAATATCCCGTCGTCTTTTCTGAATACAAACAAACCGCCACCAAAGCGCCGATCGGAATAGTTGCTTTTTATTCAAAAAAGCGCGGGAAAACATACCCCCCTTCCCTCTCTCTCTCTCTCTCTATTCTCACAGGCATGTTGCTGTCTACGACACCCTCAGCGTCACAGGACACTGGCAGCATATATACTAAATTCCAAATTTAAATAGGAAGAAATTATGGATAAAGTTAATTTTATTTTTAAAAGTGAAATACACTTCTTGGGGGATTTTTTTCATTTATTGACGCTGATGTCATTCCAACTTTAGCCACTCTCTAAGTTGTCTTACCCAATCCATTCGCTGGAAGGAGGGATAAGAAGAAGAGGAATTTGAGTGGAAGAACATCACATTTGCAAGATTTAGATGCATAATCACATGTAACTACAAATTGAGAGCAAAACCACAAAAAAAAAATCAGTGAATCAAAGGTGCAGAACATTTAGGCAGGACGTTGGCAGGAGAAGACTGAATGGGGATTTTTTATTTATTTATTTTATATTCAAAATAAAAATAAAATATTTTTGGAATAGGTTTAATGTTATGACACAATCTAGTTGCATTTAATGATTTGCAATATAATTAATGTGGATGTGGCATGGGTGTCATCTGTCACAATCGACTGCGCTTAATACAGGCGTGTCAAGTCATAAAGCCAAGCTGAACTGAGCTTTGTCCAGTTCAACTCAAGCTTGCCTCATGAAGACAGAGCTCAGCCTGAGGTGCCAAGCTCGGATTTGGGCTTGTTTCAGCTAAGCTAGCCTCCTCCACCTCCCCCCTCCTCAAAAAACCATAAAAAAAAAAAAACAGTCCAATGGTTTAATGACTCATTAGCCTATCCTAATTGTGAATTAAAAACTGTTCTGTCCAGGATTTGGTGTCTAGGACACCTGGGGACATCTATGACCAAGATTAGTGAGTGAGAATTTCAAATTTCTTCTAACCCGCCTCACCCATTTTATTCTACGTATTCTTGACGGAACTTTTTCTTCATATCCAAATCAAGTTTTTGGGAAGCTGAGGCTTAATGAAATTCAGCTTAAGCTTGCTTAAGAAACAAGCTTAAATTAAGACTCAGGCCTGACTTTGTAAGCTTAAAACATGGTTCAAGCTTGTCTTATGACCAGCCAGGCTAGCTTGGCTCATTCACAGTCCTAGGTATTGGTGGTATTGCCCTGATATGTTCGGAGCTACCCTTGAATACCCTAAAATCATTACGAGAGTGACAGTGTCTTTGACACCCTAAATGGATATGTTAACTACCCATGGAGGGCCAAATGTTATTTTTTTGGACTCTGTACTTGTATAGCAAAAACTTGTCTGTTTAACAGGGTGAGACTGCCGGCCAATTTCCAGGCATGGGCCCATGTAGACATGCCATTGATGGACACATGACGTGTTTTTGAATTTGGTGCCTTTTTTATTTTATTTTTACACTTGAACACTTTTTTGAACCCCAAACACTATGTGTCATCTTATAATTCACCGTTAACAATACAAGCACCTTGTCATCACAAAACATTTTCCTCCAAAAAAAATTACATCACAAATATATAATTTGGTTTTTTCCCTCTCCTTCATAGTGGAAGATCACTTTAACTGGTATTAATTTCATAAAAGAGCTCTGTTTTACAATTTCTTTTCTTTCATTTATAATTCTTGTTCAAAGTGGTGAACGGTCATCTTTCTATTTTTTATTTACCTAAAAATAAGTCAGCTCTCTAAAAAATAGACAAACATTACGCAGAAGAAGAGCTAAATATTACAAAGATAAGAAGAATCGTATGAGATTTTCACTAGTTCAGTAGCTAAATTCTTTCTCAACATAAACGTTCTGTCCAGGGTTTGGTGTCCAGACGTCATATGGAATAAAATGGGTGGGAGTTAGATGAAATTTCAAGTTTCTATCCATTTTATTCTATATAAGGTCTCCTGGTGTCCTGGACAGGACATTTGGTTCCTTACAAAAATTGAGCTACAAAGGTTTAATTGAAAAAAGAAAAAAAAAATGAATAAATTTTTAATATTCTCTTCAAAACTTTACATGATCTTACCAAGATAATGGATTTTTTTATTCAATTTCTTATAGTCCTTTCCACTTTTTCTTTTCAATTATGTAATTTAATGGATGTTTGGATCATTAAAAATAAAATAAAATTTTACTTAAATTTTTTTATTTGGTTGATGGAGAGGATTTTATTCCTAATATCTTTTGTTCCTCCCCTTTCACAAACACATGAAGCAAAGAAGTGTACAAGTGATTATTGGAAATCATGTCTTTTTTGTTTGTGCAAAAAAATAGCAATCGTAATAATTTAAAAAAAAAATTTATATTTAATTATTGGGCGTCCGGGTCATTAGAGTTCTAAAATTATTTTCACTAAAATTTTATTTTATTTTTGGTGTTGATGATCTTTTATTTTATTTTCTTTCTTTTTAAATATGTTGTCTCTATTGTTTTTCCTTTTCCACAAGTATGAGAAATAAAGACGGAAATTTAATTTTAATATGTTTATACTTTGGGAGATTAAAAATGAGTCAAAGTCAAACCCTGACTTCCAGGGGAGTTGCATTTATTTAAGTTAGCACTTGGCCTGATTTGAGGGTGTTTCTACATATAAAAGGGGAGTCTTTCCAAGAAACATAATATTAATTAGGGCTAAGTTATGGGTTTAATTAAAGTGTTTGTTGTTAGGATTTTGTGCAGTAATATAAGAAGCGGATTCATTAGTTACCCATTGAGATACATGGTTGAGAAAAAAAAGGTCGAGTAAAGTAACGGGAAAGATAGCATGCTGTTACATCAGACAAGTGGGTATTTGCCACGTGTTATATTGATCAATTGGATTTTGTCCCCACACCATAGGCTGACACGTGATGGTATTTTGATTTTGGTGCCTCTTCAAAATAGAAAACAAATGTTCTTTTGAACCATAGTTTTGAGAACTGGATCGGCCATCAAACCGATAAGGTGGACAATTTGTTTTACATAAGTAAAATGTAATAAAATACAAAAAAATAAAAAATAAAAATAATTCATGAAAATTGGGATTGGAATTTGAAAAGCACATTCCTAAATTTTTTCCTTTTTAATTCACTAAAAAAAAAGGTTGGTTTTATTAAAATAGGATAATAAAAAACTGATTGGTTTTCACCGATTTTGTTGGTTATATGCAATTTTTTGCATATTATAGCTCTAAGCTTCTATAAACCATTTAAAGTACTGGTTCAGGTTTGATAGGATTGGACCATCCGGTTCGATCTGGTTTCAAAACTATGATTTGAATCATATAAACCCCATTTTTTGGGTACATATTTTTTCATTTTAAAACTGTATTTATAGTTTTAACCCTATACACCTCACCTTTTTGTGTGTGGACACACTTTCACCAAACTAAATTGCGTGAAAAAAAATCTAGGGGTTTGAGGGGCTATTTTGTTTTGTTTTGAGGGTTGCCGATGGTCCACTTTCCAAGATGATTGTTTGATCTTACCAGTGACCACGCCTCTGCCTCCTTTCCTTGATTCTCTCTCTAACTTAGCTGTCTCCCTTTCTAAGGCTACCGTTGTGTCAAAACCTTTTAAAAAAACACTTAACAAGAGAACAACTTAAAAAATAAAAAAAAATTCAATAAGAATTTTATTAAATCCTAAAATTAAACTAAAACTTTTACAAAGATATAGAATTTTTTTAATTACTGAAACGCCCTCTACTGTCTATGGAAGTTAATAAGCTTATAGTGGAAGGTGACTCTTAATATTGTAAGAACCCAAGGTTTTTGGTTGTCTCAATCGGTTCGAAGGTTGCAATGACAAGGGGTTTTCTTTAACGAGAGAATAATGTGGTAGATTTAGAGTTATTATGGATCCATTTTATTTTGATTCTCTTGTTAAAGACAGGCCCATGGCTCATTGTGTCTTGTGCAGTTGTGCTTTGCTTTAAAAATAATAACCTTTTAATATTTATTGGTTTGCCATTTTTTTTTTTTTTTTGAATGATAGAGGCTTTAAAATGGTTTTTTTAATAAACAATAATACTGTATATACCCAATGGATAAAAAATGTTCACCTTAACAAATGCTAACCACTGCTCCTTGTCAGGCAGTGGGCACATCAGTGCCGAAAAGTGAATATACACCCACCAAAAAAGTGAAAATCACTTTTCAATGCTAATGTGTCCACCCCTAACAAGGAACAGTGATGAACGTTTGTTAAGAAAAATGTTCATAAACCGATCCCTATATATAATTAATTGATATGTGCAAGAAGGACCGTTTGGGAGGATTACAACCAAAATGGAGGTGGATGGAGTATGTTCAAATCATTCATTTGAATGAATTGAAACCTTTTTATTAGTTGATCATGATACTTTCCAAAAATTGAAATTCTTGATCAATGGAAGAATAAAATTACTAATTTTGTTCAATAAAATATTGAAGTGGATGATTATTTAAGTTCATACTAAAAATAATTACGGGAAATCTTTTTATAAGAGATATTATGTTTATTTTGGAAGAATGCAAACCACTCTATTTGACGTTTGGTTAATATGACTAAAGAATTATTATCAAAACATTAAGAAAGCGATTGACAGTCTCTTATGAGGGTCCTTTAATTCCATGGATTTTTCCCACGTGGCAAGACTTGGATTAAAACTTTGTCATGTTCTAAATGTGCATGGATTTACCTAAAAAAACGTGTATGTGCAATTTTTCTGTTCAAGATTTAGTGTCCAAACACTAGGGGATGACACATGGAATAAAATGGACAGCAATCAGACAGAATTTCAAAATCCTGCCCATTTTGTTCCACATGTTGTCCCTTGGAGTCCAAGACACCAAATCCTAGACTAAAGATTTGTTTATTAGGGAGAAAAGGATGTTTTATCCCAGATGTCTGCATGGGGTCCACAGGCCCCTATGAGAGCACGATATTCTTCACGACGTCCCGTGAGGCAAGACAAAAGAGGGTGGGGCTCATTCACTTTTGAGATGTCCCATCACCCTCAAAAGTGAATGGGTCCCACCCCCTTGTGTCTTGCCTCACAGGGCATCGCACAAGGGGGTGTCACAGAAGGTATCAAACCCCCTGTGAGGTGGTGGACAATTCATCTTGGACCCAACATCCTTATGGGAAGTTCTGTCCGGGATTTGATCTCTAAGATGGTTTAGGACATTAGGGGCTGTCATATGAAATAAAATGCATATACCATATTCAAAAAATGTATCATCCACCCATTTTATTCTGTATGACACCTAGACACCAAATCCTGGACAGAACATCCTCTCCCTTGTTAAACCTGACGTGACTGTTGTTGCAGGAAATTTGGGGAAGTGGGGATGGCCGGCTGGGCAATCCTATTAAGGGCATTTTGATAAATTTAAAAATTTTAAAAGATTTTGTGGTACTTATCAAACTAATGTGGAGTAAAGAATAATTACCACCGAAGAAACGTACTGAAATTACAAACGGAGCAAGAGTGAATTTTTACGGTATGAGACATGAGGGATGGGGTCTATGCATTTTTTAGGGCCTGATGGTGACCCCCAAAAGTGTATAGGTCCCACCCCATGTCCCATGCCGTAAAAATTCAGCTCATTTACTGTTGCAAGAGGATCCAAAATTTACTTAGACCGATATAAAGTAAAGTGGCTGATCCTCTGCACCACTTCAGAAGATTTTCAGCTTAAGTAAAAATGTTTGGGAAACACCTTCCACAACCATATTTCAAGAAAAGGTATTTATTAGACTTTTATTTTTCCAAGTAAAAAATAAGTGCATTCAATTCAAACATAGCTGGTACAAAAAAAGTTCTTCAAATCATCCTAGAGTATAGATTAGAATCCGGATGAGCAACATTTGCTCCAAAATGAGCTGAAGCATTGGCTTCTAAGCTTAAGTTCTGAGGTATGAATGGTAATTTATCTGTAAAGAAAGCCATTAGAGAATAACAGTTATTAGGATCTAGACAAATTTACCATGGGCACTGGTTAAAGATCACTGAAAGCACTTAATGATGCTTGAGGCATCTCCTTCGATCAAAATATTTCCTAGTCCAAGGTCCTTGGCAATTTGGAAATCCTTTAGGAAGGCATGAGCTTTTGCCAGGTCTTTGCAAGATTCACGGTATAGCTGCCCTAACTTTTTGTTGTTGCTGCTGCTGTTGTCGTAAAAAAAAAGTGCATATAAAGCTTTTGTTAAGTACAAACTAAGTCCTTTAAAATTCATTCCTCACTCTATACCAAAATTTCTTAACAAAGGTGGTGTCTATTGTCTACCAAGTCTGAAGACCTTAACCTTTCATAAGTTAATAAAGAACCTCAAGGGTTTTTCAATTAGAACATTGGATGTATTTACATAAAGGGTCACTTTTATGGTATTGATCGCTTTAATTCCCCTTTAACAGCAATCTCACGGTTAAAAAGTGACACCTCAAGGTGGGACAGCATGACACCTCACTACTTGGTGTTGGTTACATAAAGCTTGTTTGAACATTCTACTTTATTCAAGGCTGACAACCTTATTTGAACACAACACTTTTTTAAGGATTAGTGAACTATTTAAATTGTTAATATAAGATCCGTTTCTTAATTGCATTTGTAATTAATGATCCCAATCTTTTAGATACATTTTGGATTAGTGAACTATTTAAATTGTTAATATAAGACCCGTTTCTTAATTACATTTGTAATTAATAATCCCAATCTTTTAGATACGTTTAGGATTAGCTTCATCTCATGATCTTCAAGCATTCTTCAAATCCAACCCATTAAATGAAAATTTTCCTTAGTTTGAGGCATTTAATTCTTTAGTAATGTGAATCAAGGGCTCTTAATTACAAGAAGAGACTCAACCCATCTACAAGAGGCTTTACAACCAAAAAAAAAAAAAAGGTTAAAAGAAAATCTAAATAAGGATCTAGAACTGGAAATGAAATCACAAAATCAACAAACAAGAAATGGAATCAAACCCCTTTTCTATCAAATAAAAAAAAAACCATTATTTAATTGAGTAGGGCAATTTTGTCAAACCCTAGAATTTGTATATGAGGTAAGCCCTAAGAACTGCGTGTGCTCTTGTCATTTCATAATAAACGGTCAATTTTAAGAACACTAAATCCACTTTTTTAACTCTTTCACCGTTTCTCACCGATAATGGAGAAAAGTCAGTGTCTTTGGTCTTGTCATGCAGCAGAGTCAGAGAGCGCCAGCCATATCTTGAGTTAAGAGATACCCGGGGTTAGGGTTTAGGGTTTCATGGGACCTAAAGTGAAATAATAATAAAGAATTTTTTTTGAACCAGTTTTTTTTTTTTTGAAAATTTCTGTACACCATTACTAATCTACTTCTACTACTACAACCCTCTTTAAATGAGCCCAACCCCTCCACTCCTGTTGCTTCATTGGTAACAGTAACAGTGGTTGCAGGTGCAGGCGCCGTTACCCTTTTTTACACTCTTCTCTGTACCTTTTTCAATTCCTCTTTTGTTTTTCTCCCTCCCTTTTCTCTGCAAATGCCTCTGATGGCCAGTCTCTTCACATCAGTATAAACCGTGACCATTCTCCCTTCTCTTTTTCACAACAGCCATAAGAAAACAATGGTGGGTTTTCGCTTTTTTTTTTTTGAATTCCTGAGTTTATTTTGCAGGTTTTCATGGAAATTGATTGAATTTCTTAATTTTTTTTTGCTGTTTTCCAGATGGGTATCTCGCCTCTTCCTCACTGGCTTGAAGCTCTTCTCGGAGAGAAGTTCTTTAACCCCTGTTTGATTCATGAGTCTGCGAAGAAGAACGAAAAGAACATCTTTTGCTTGGATTGCTGCACTAGTATCTGTCCCCACTGCTTATCTCCTCACCGCTCTCACAGGCTCTTGCAGGTTTATACAAATTCATGCTCATAAATTCCCCAGTTTTTCTCTAATCAAAACACTTGAATGTTCTTTCTTTCTTTGATTCAGATACGGAGGTACGTTTATCACGACGTTATACGGTTGGATGATATTGAGAAATTAATTGACTGTGCCTATGTTCAAGTAAGTAATTCACAAGAAAAAAACAAAGCTTTAATTCCTTATTTTCAGTTCTAAATTAATGGGTTCTGCTGTATTTTTCAGTCTTACACTACGAACAGTGCAAAGGTAGTGTTTTTAAACCAAAGGCCTCAATCTCGGCCTTTCAGAGGCTCCGGCAACATCTGCAGTACCTGCGACAGAAGCCTCCAAGACCCATATCTCTTCTGTTCCCTCGCTTGCAAGGTCCAAACCCATCAATTCCTTCTCTAAAATTCCATCTTTTAAGTACCCATCTCATTCTCTCTCTCTCTCTCTTTCTCTCTTGCAGGTTCATCATCTGGTTAGGAGCGAAGGTGGGGTTTGGAAACACCTCTACGAGTGCGAATTCCTTGCTTTACCAGAAGGGGCGAAGGGGGAGAGCTTCTGCGACCTGGACGACGGGCAAATGACGCCGGATTCTGTTCTTAATTCGCCAGTGTCGTTGCTGACGTCGTCCGGGTCGAGCGCGAGTGGCGGTGGGATGGGTTGTAAGACTGTTGCATGTACTGCTACGACGGAGTTTGTGAAGAAGAAACGCAGCAGCGTTTCGGGTTCCCGGAATCCGTATCGGCCGTCATGCTCTCATGTGTCGGAAATCTCTATCAGCTTGAACCGGCGAAAGAGTGTCCCACAACGGTCACCGCTTTATTGAATTGGTACGGCGTAGTAATTAAGAGAGTAGGGAGGTTGGGGGAATATGCTATTATTATTATGTATTTCAATATTTCTGGTTTGGATGGGTCTTTCACTCATACTTAGGGGGGAAAACACAAACCTCCCAATTTTGTAGAGGAATTATTGTGTTTTTTTTTTTTTTTCTTCTTTTTCTTCAAGTCCCTGTTTAATTGATATTTGCTCTCCTTTTTTTCTATTATGTGGATAACAGTCCAACAATGATTACAGAGGGCAGTGGGAAGAGGGGACTGTTCTAATGCTTTCTTTTTTCCTTCTTGCATCAATCTATCTTCTTTTTTCCTCCCTGATTTTATGTGTTTCCTTTACCAATTTACCTATCAGGGTTGTAGAATTATGGTCACTTGTAGGTGTTTTGTATTTTAACTGTTTTTTATTTTGGTTAAAGAAGTATATTTCTTCAATTTTGTAAAAAAAATGTGGAATGTGTCTTTGTGAATTTGGAATTAAGGTGGACTTTATTTTCAGATTTGAGGGGTGGGTGGGTGGGAATTGGTGGGAGGGAGAGATGGACATTTTTTTTTACTGGAGAAATTGTGTACAGGCTGTAGCTTATTTTTTGGGGTGTGTAAGAGGGGGAACAATGAGGCTTTTAATCTAATTGGGAGGCTCGGGTTGGGTTGGAAATTGGGTCCCTTAAAATCTATAGGAAGCTGTAAGGTATGACTAAGACCCACCTCACCTAGTAGAAACCCTAGAATTGCAAACCCAATAGGCAACAAGTCTCCTCTGTTTCTTTCCTCCCTTCTTCCTCATAATGGAACAGTGATGAGAGGAGAAAATATATTTTAAGTGAATTGTTTCTCTTCCCAAGTGCTGCCTCTATCTGGGAAAAGAAACAATGCTCAAATTTTTTATTATCAGAAGCTATTAAAACATCCCTGTAAATAACTTCTGCTCTCTAAAATTTCTGTTATTTGAGGAGTGTTTTGTTGCATATGTATGCCTTCAATGCCTCCTAACTCCTCAATTCAATTGCAGTTGTATCATCTGTTGCCTTTAATCAGAGGTCATAACACATGCCTTCAATGCTCCTAACTTCTCATATTTCTTTTTATTTTTATTTATTTATCGTTTGCTTTGAATAAAAATTCTAACACAAAGGGTAAAGGAATTTTATTTTGGCTATCTTTACGTATGTCCTCGGACATGTCGTCACTTTAGGGTGGAAATATTCCATTTGACTCTTAAGGTTGCTGCACAGTATTATCTGTATCTTTTCTCAGTATTTTCTTATTCACATGCACGTTCAATCCCCCCCCCCCTCCTCTCTTACCCACCTGAGCTAATGCAAGTGTTTGACATCTATTGCTTTCTATTGAATTGCCACGTGTCATAATTTGCATGGGACTTATAACAGGGAGAGCCGAGACACGTGTTGACCTGACAATTGCTTTATCTGTACCTTTCATGCACACCATTCTCTAAAAACTGACTTTAGGTTGATGTTTCTTCCTCAGGGACCACCCTACATGCATTTTTTATAGGTTTTGTTTTATCGTAACCATCTGATGGCCAGGTTACAATTAAACTGTTCGATGTATGGAAAACCCAAAAACCAAGGAATCGTTTGGATGGGTGCACAATTCTTTATATGGTATCACAGCCAAATTACGAATTCGAATCCTTGTGAAAGTATTTTTTTGTTTTTAAATCAGTTTTTCAGACATAATATGTAGTTGTACATGGACATGAGTGCACGGGTTCTGGACATGCACCTGATCCCCCAAATGTTTCCAAGAGAAGACAGTATTCCAGTTTTGATAGTATTGGTAGTTGTTGCTCAACCCATCTTGGGCATGAGCGACAAGACCCCTTCTTATTATTAACATAGATCAGTGGAGGCATTAAGAGAAAGAGAATAGAGGACTTAAAATATTAGTATTACAATGGGATGCATGGATGTTGACTTCTCTTTAGAAGAGAAAAAAAAATCTCAGAAGAAACAAAAAAACTTTACTCCATGCTCCTAATAGGGTTAAGATGTGAATATTTTGAAAAGATATGATTGTACCCAATGTGGGGGATGGCGATGTATTTTACAGAGTATGAGATCCAATCTTTGGACTGTTACAAAGATCAAGTCTTTTCATAAGTGGATATGGCAATATTCAAGGATAAAAAATAAATCAAAATATACCCAAAATATTTACAAGAGATATGCAACATGATTGCTTAAACGATTTTGTCAATCTTAATGAAACCCATAGCTTGCACTACCACCCCCTGGCAAGCTGAACCGGGTTCACAAGAAGCTTGGACCTGCCATTCAAAACGTTTAAGAGTAGATCAACCCTCTTTGTAAGATAGATGAGTTGAAATTCAATAGATTAGCAACAAGGTCACGAACAAAGCGATTGGTGGTATCCATATATTTTGAATGAACAAGGGTGGAGGGCATACAAGATTGGCTGCAACTACTAAAATTTGTTAAACGTTAACTGAACTTTAACAATCTAGAGAGAGGATCAGTTGGGGTGACGGACATTAGTGTTGTCGGATAACAGAGAATTGTAAATATGAAAAAACACCCAAATCTCGAGGAAGGTAATACAAAAAATGGTTTAATCATAATCTCCAATAGAGATATGCAAAATGTGGGAAATTCAAATTCAAAGGGAAAGAGCTTCCTCGTCACATACATATATGAGAGTGGTGAAGGTTTTTTGAACTACTTTTGAGATAATGGGGAACTTCTTGAGTCTACCAATAGCATGGGTCACAAATCAGCATTTATCATGAAACCATCCTGTTCTTTGCATTATTTTACGGAGCTTTAAAGAATTTACTTTCACCATTAAAATGTCTTTAGACAAACATAGTTATCTCAAGTGTCGTAAGTGAGACCAATTCAATAGTGAAAACCAATGCATTAAACTTCAAACACGTGGTTATTTATAGGCACCCCAAACCGTTAAATTATAAGCTGATAAGTGTTGTGTTGGGTGTAAAAATGTTCAAAAAAGTGTTCAGTTGAAAAAGTAATTAGTGATCAAAAAGAGATACCGAATTCAAAAACACATCATGTATCAATCAATGGCACGTTTACAGAGGTCTGTGTCAACACAAAATCATTTAAACAAGTTTTAATTAGTTTAATGCATTATGTGCAAAATACAATACTTAGGGGGTGCAAATTGGGTTGAACTAACCCAAATCCAAACTGACACAACCCAACTTTTGGCTAAGTTTGGCAGGGAAAGCCAACCCAAGGTTGGGTAGGATTGGGTTAGAAATGAATCCTTGGGTTCAACCCGTTATAACTTGGATCTAGGGCTGCAAACAGACCTGATAACCCGATAATTTGGAACCCTATTGGAATCTGATCCTTGTATATGTAAAGTGTATATATCTCCTAAGCCAACCCAACCCAATTAAAAAAATCTGATTGCTCAGGTTGGATTTGGTTTGAAATTGAAAGGGATGTGTTGGGCCATGATTGACTTCCCTTAAACCAAGGTTGGGTTGGGGTAAGGGTTGAGGGTTTGTTCTCTCAAGTTGGCTAGGGTTAACTCCCAACCTGACCTGAGTTGCACCCCAGGATACAATGATTTTAAATTATCATTTGGTAATGCTCAAGGTTCAAAATGCTTGAAGCACTTAAAAGAAAAAGAGAGGACATGTGTTAAAAAGAGACACCAAATTCAAAAACACATCATGTGTCAATCAACTGCACGCCTACATTGGCCTGTGTCAACACTGACAATCATTCTCCTTATTAAAAAGTTCGCAATAGAAAAACACTTAATAAGTCCAACCGCCTTGGGCCTAAGAGGTTGACACTTCACCGAAAAAAAAGAGATACAAAAAAAACCAGCTTTCTTTCCTCGGTGACTTGTCGACCTCTTAGGCCAGACAGGTCCTAACAGGCCATAAGGAAGCCAGTAAGGATCCTTACCGCAACCACCATCCATTATAAGAAAAACCTGATTCTCCAACTACCATGTCTTTACTATTTGTTGTCTCTTGAGCGTTTATTGTAGTTTTTCAAACATTGGCTTAGCTTTTGGGGTTGAATTAAAGTAGTTCATAAAGGCAAATCGTTTGAATATGTAGTGATTGTGGCCGGTGGAAGACGATTCAATGGACAAGACTAAGACTGGGTTTACGTTGAGGTTGTTGGATGGATTAAGTGCATTGGGGAGGGGCGGTTCAGGAGCTAAAAGAAACAAAGCCATAGCCAGGGACTGGGGGTCCCTCTTTGGTCTAAGGTCGTGTTGCGACTGTGTGCGATCACAGAGGGCTGATGCTTGGTAAAATTTGAATTTATCTCCTTTCATTTCATTTGAGTTTCTTATTTTTACTTTATTTTTTATGAATAAGTAATTTATTAAAGGAAGAAAATTTTCTGTTATGGCAAAGTTGTCTGTAGTGTTTAGGGTGAATTATAAGCTCACACATATTGTATTTTGGGTTCAAAATGTGTTCACGTATTAAAAAGGTTTTAAGACATCAATTTCACAAGCACATCATGTATCAATCAATGGCACGCCTATACAGGCCTGTGTCAAAACAGACAATCATTGTCCTTTATTCAAAGGCAAAAAAGAATGAGACAATACAACAAAAAAGGGAGAAAAGGAAAAACGTGGTTGAGAGAAGAAGCAGTATGTGTTGACCGGATACTCTCCTTCCACTTATGAGTTATGACCTGCCCAGGTCCTGTCTGTTGGCAGGAGATGATTGGTGGGAAAAAGAGAATTGCATTAACAAGACACAGTTGAAGGGAAAAAATGTATTACAATTTTTGAAAAATTCAATTCACTTTT
>JAOXJP010131625.1:0-13582 GCA_025762735.1 Platanus orientalis | reverse complement strand
AGGTGGGTAATTGGGGTGCCTAACACCTTCCCCAATTGCAACCAAACAGCTTACCTAGATCCCTGAAAACTAGACCAGTCTAAGAGTCAACCCTAGGCCTAAGTGCCTAGCCTGAGCCCGAAAAAGCCCATATCGTCCTTTCCGCCTAGAAAGGAGGCAGGCATCCAACCCTGTCTATAAAAACCTGAGTTGGTGGCGACTCCAAACACCCTGAAGTGGGTTACAGATCATTTTTGTGATATCCACAGTCACAAAACCCATTATCGATCACGAGGACAGTTTTGTCCAAAAAATCGTAAATGAAAGTCCAAACCCTCTTTAAAGCCTTAAACAGATTTTATCTTCGTTTTTCCCTCGTTCATTCACTAGAGACGAAGCGCTTGGGCTTCCCAGAGATGTCTGAACTTCCAACTTCTTGGTTTATTTCCTCCACATGTATCTCTCTCAAACGTTTGATTTTCCTCTCATCTGCTATAAATTGGAGGTTTTCCCTCATTCTTCTTACCAAACAAAGATGGTACAAAAGAAATTGGCAACCAGGACATCGAAATCGTCTAAGGGAGCTGCATCCCAGCCAACTCCACCTCCTCCTACTACAGACAGAGGCAAAAGGCCTATGGAGGAAGGCTAACAAGGAAGGAAGAGATCAAAAGGTCACAAGGAAGAGGGTCTCTCTCCATTCTATGACAGAAAGGCTTTGTAGTCATTCAAGACGATATTCTCGAAACATCAGTTCATTGTAACATGGATGTGGAGGTGCTTCATACCATGGAGGTATACGAGCAAATGCGTGCTCGTGGGTGGCTCCCCTACTTCGATCTCCAAGGACCTATCCAAGACAAGGAGGTCTAAATCTTCTACTCCAACGTATTTGGAAAGAACAACTGGGATAACTCCTTCTACTCCACAATCTACGGTTGCCCAATCACAATGAATCCCAATTACATTACCAAGCTTCTCCACATTCCACGAGAAACCAAAGGGATTTCTTGCCAAGCTCACCCCAATGGAGAAGAATGAGATGATTGACCGTCTTTATATCTAGCATGTTAGTTGGGGCACGAAGCTCCCTCACCAGTTCTGCAAGCCCTTAGTCAAATTCTATGGGCGTTTGTTTTCCTACAATCTCATTTTGACGACCCACCGGAATGATCTCACCCTCCAGACGGCTCACCTCATAGACAACATTATTGAGGGGCCTAAGATTAATCTCCATGTAGTCATTTGTTATGTGATCCTCAAGACTACCAAGGACAAACACTCCACAGGAAGTATTCATTTTTCTCGTGCTCATCACTAAGATCCTCGCGGCACACAAAGTGCATTTTCTTGTGCCCGCACCTATAAAGCATCCCAATCCTCCCTTCACCATTGGGAGTTTGAGCTGGATGCACCTAGTCGAGAAAGTCACTAACCCGAAGAAGAAGGGGGTCAAACTGAACCCGGCCAAGGCTGCATTGGCCTCTACCAAAGCCACCATGATGTCACTACTATATACAGTTTCTCAAGAAACTTTCAAGGGTTGTGCGCAATCCGAAGAGAAATAGTGATAACCTAAAGTTGGTGGCAGCTAGAGTCTTAATTCTGGAGGACCCGTTAGTCCTTGAATCGGCCAGTGATAGCATGTCCGATTATCCCCCTGAGGAGTTTACTGAGGAGACTAAGGAGGATGGTGTATCTTAGGGCATAGGAGATGAGGAGGGAGATGATGAGTTCATAGGAGATCACGGAGAGGGAGATCCAGCTGATGATGTGGAGGATCATGCCGAGAGGGTTGAGCCTGAGTGCTCAGAGTATCGAGAGGGTGATGAGTAGTTCCCCTGCTTTTTTGTCTTGTGGTGATTGTTTTAGGCCACCATTTTTATCTTTTATTTTTCTCCAGATGATAGTTGGTTTTGCTCTCTCTTTGTATTGGTTGTGGGCCATTTGAACTTCAATTTCAATCTAAATATATTTGCTGTAATTATTTCTCTATCATTAAATGACATGCCATTTTATTTCTATATAGCCTTCTGGTTCACTATATTTATTTTGGTTCTTTGGATTTTTGTTAGACTTTACCAATTACATGGCAAAAAAGGGGAGAAAATTTGGGCATCTTGGCATTGGCCATGTGAGGAGACAACTATGTTTTTGGTAGAGTATTGCCATAGAGTATGGGGGAGCACAATTTTTATACTCATGGAGGGAGTATAAGCATGTGGGGTTCTATACTTATGGGGGGAAAAGTATAAAGAGGAGTGTTACCTATGAAAAGGTAAACACTCAAGAAACTTGTATGTATTATGAGGGAGCATACAAAATTGGGAGAAATTAAAATATTGCCAATACTAAAATTAACATGAACACATTCATATTGCATGGGCATGTTTACATATGCACACTTCTACCTGTTTTTATATTATATACTTCACATATGGCTTGAGGAAGGTATATGTGTTTATGTGTGTAGGTGTTGATGAGAAAGTTAAAATACTTAAAGTGTTGAATGCATTTTTATTCTTATGTATCTTGTATTGTAGGTGACACTATATATGTTTCTACAGCATTTTAAAAACCATTTTTGTTGTATTGCTCTCATTGTTATCAAACCAAAAATACTCCAACAATGGAATTCACCATCAATTCATAAAGATCTATAAGAAACAATAAAGGAAATGACATTAGTTTGTAAAAGTACTTACTTTCCTTCTCTTCTTTCAAATTTTCCTTGATTCAACATTTTTTCAATCCTCAACCTCTACAAATTTTATATAGATCAATTTAGAGAACACTCTTAAACAGGAATCTAGTGTCGAAATCTTTAAATTCTATATCAATTAGCCAAGATCTAAGAAAATCAAGCTTACCTTAGCTTGAAAGAGCGAAATCCTCTATTTTTTCAATTCTTCCTTATCTTTCCCTCTCTTAGGTTTATTCTAATCTATTTTGGGCCAAAAACAGTAATATACCCATCATTATACAAAAGTACCCTTCTAGGAAAAGATTCCATACAAAATGAGGCAGAATTCCTTATTTTTTTCAGAACTAGGCAACTGACAACTCATCCCCTTAATTGGTAACCCATCACAACCCCCCACTATGACCCATTATAGGGATTCGTGACACCTTACGGTTACCTAGTGTGACCCATCACATGGATTTGCGAACCCTTGCCACATGTAATCCGAGACCTCAAAAATCTAGAAATTATATGTGCCCAATCATAAAATTAGGTGATTCATCACAAAATTAGGTGACCCTTCACACAAACCCCTACGACCCATCACCCCTTCACAGATTCCAAACTGCACTTTCTTACTTTAACCCTCATGAAAAAAGAGTCATAACTTTCTCTAGAAAACTTTGATTCACTCACTGTTTGTTGCATTGAAAAGTAGACTCTGAAATATCTCTAAAGTTATCCTAAAGGGGGTGAATAGAATATTAAATTTATTCTACCATTTCTTGCCAATGTTGGGATTGATTTTAATCTTATTAAGTGAGTGTGTGTAATAAGGTGCTTACTCAAGCATTTAAACAAACATGTAGTAAACAATAAAAGATATGAGTACAAATAGAAGGAGACAAGCAATCACACATTCAATCCACAACACAAGATTTATAGTAGTTTAGCACTATGGCCTACATCCACTCTTCTAAAGCTCACTATGAGCTTAGGTATATTTCATTTAGATTGTCACATTCAACCTTGGTTAACATACAAAACCTAATTACTTACTCACAAGCAAGCTACATAACAACACTCAGTGTCTCCAACGAGTGTACACTACTTCTAGTGTCTCCGATAGAGGTAGTAAAGCTTCTGGTGTCTCCGGCGGAAGTCAAGCAATGGATGATGAATGAATATGCAAATGAATGCACAATGAATAAAAAATATTACCACTAAGTTGGTTGATGTTGCTATTCTTACCATATGTGGGAGTGCTCCTTGTTGAACTGGTTTGCTTTAAACACTCACTTCTTCTTCAAGCTATGGTACTAAAGCTTCTTGAGCTAGGCCAACCACAAAGTGGGTTTTCTCATGGGATAACCCAAACCACACATTTCAAGTAAATGTTAGCTAATATGCATTGAGAGGGAACAAAGAAAGATTTTCTTGATGAACTTTCAAGCTTGGAGCTCAAACAATGGAGGAATAGGGTTTCTTATCATTGGAGGCTCTTTTTATTAAAACAAATAACACTTTCTTAAATGCTTGAAGATTGTCTTTCCCTAATGGGAAACATTTCATTTTATAAAAGCGGAAAAAGCTCACAATCTTTAGATTAATTTCTTTTTAAACGGGCAACAGAAACTAGCCATGCATTCAAAATTGAGTTTTGGCGGACTCCAAAAAAGCCAGATCTGTGATCGATCATGGGGTTATTTTTTCTTGACCCCTAAAACATACTCGAGGGAGTCGAGTGGTGTTGGCCCCACTTTAGGTCACAACCACGTCGTGATCGATCATAGACTTTGTGATCGATCACAAGGCTACTAGGATCCATGTTGTGATTGGTCATGGAGAAGGGGCCTAGTCCTCAAGAGGTCAAAATCTCTGAGTGTGATCGACCATGGGCTTTGTGATCGAATAGTGGATTCTAACGTGCATGCCTTTATCTTCTTGAAAGTTGGAGTCCAGCTTGTGTCTTGGTTTTCAAGACTTGACTGTGGAGCTTCTTCCACATCTTTTCCTATGGATTTGACAAATGATGCCCTTGCATCAATAGCTAGTATTTCATAGATTTGATGAATTGAGGTGTGGCATTGCTTGTTATCCTAGGCCAAGTAGATGTCATGGGGTGGCTGTTAGTAGATCATGTGGCAGATGAAGTACTGAATGAAGAGTGGCCAATGTGAGGTAAGCCATTTAAAAGTATAGACTGGGATGTGCCAAAATTTGAACTGGAAGGGTGGCTTGGTTTGGACGTGCAGAGAAATGTTATGAGATCTTTCCCAAGAAATAGTGGTGGGTTTTTCTCACAAGTAACCCGTTTGCTGTGAGGAGGATTTTTCAGGCATGATAGTAGTCTAGCTATGGCCCTAGGAATTACATAGACTTTATGGAATGAATTATGGTGCATGTTTACGTTTGCATAAATAGACATAACAGGTGGGTCATACCCTATAGTCATCAAGTCTTTGATAGAGTGTAGGTGGAGGACCTATTAGGATTGGAGATGTTGTTGCGCTCTCTTTGGAAGTTATAGAGGTTGTGATAACAAGGACCCAATGCTATGTATTATTCATAACTCCCTAATGGTATTAGTGCTAAGATAATGCATAAACTATGAATTGACGTGCAACATTCAGTTATATCCGAATAACTAGGATGCTACATGGCAATTTGTTTGTATTTCAAGTATAGTCGATAGGGCTTATGGGAAACATTTTGGGCTTGTTTCGAAAGCCATGGGATCTCAAGAGATCACTGCTATATATTTGTTTCAACCATCCAATCTACAAACATGACTGGCATAATACGCAGGCTATGAAGTGATGATGCCTACCTACACCCCAGATAGGCAATTTATCTATTAAGGCCTTTCTATAAAGTCAGGGACTGACTCAACTTAATGAACCTACGTGCCTGCATGAGGTATATTAGGAGGTTTTTAGGCTTACTCCGAAAGCTATGGAGATTCCGAGGAATTGGTGCTATATATCTGTTTCAATCAATTTCTAAAGATGATTGTCATGGTATATGGGCTATGGAATTATATCAACATTTTTCTATATCTGGGTAGACAATCTACTATGTCGACGGTTTTAGCCATTTACTGGTGAGGCAAGACCTAGAGTCCCTCACCAAAATTGTGGCGGCCTAATCAAGGTCCATCAGGAAGTTTTTGGGCTTTTTTTGAAAGCCATGGAGATCACAAAGGATCAATGATACATATCTATTTCAACCAATTTCTAAGGGTGGTTATCATGATATATCGGCTATGGAGTGATGTCGACATTTGCCATACCTGAAAGGCAATTTGTTATGTCGATGATTTCGGCCATTTTTTATGAGGCAAGACCTAGAGTTCCTCACCAAACTTACAGTGGCTAGAGTAGAGCATATCAGGAAGTTTTTGGGCTTAATTCTGAAAGCCATGGAGATCTCTAAAGATCAGTGCTATGTATTCATATTTGTCATGTTACATAGGTGATAGAACGATGTTTGACATGTGCCTATGCATGATAGACAATCTATAATGTCAAAATGTGGCCTTTTCTATGAGGTAGAGTCCTCACCGAACCTTTACGCAGCCTGGTCTCAAGGTAAAAAATGATTGATGCATCATTTTCGATCAAACATTGCCATAGAGATGGACTTGACTGGGATGATGACTCATCATCGGATTTCTAGGCTGTAGGGTGGACTTTTATTGGTTCATGAATTTTCTTGCTCCTGGGCAAACTTCTTCAGTTCATGGGTGTTTGTTGTATATGGACTTCATGGTTACTTGTCGCATACAAACTTCATGGTTACTTGCCGCATATGAACTTCATGGTTGCTTGTCACGTATGGACTTCATGGTTGCTTATCGCGTATGGACTTCATGGTTGCTTACCACGTACGGATTTCATGGTTGCTTGCCATGTGCAGACTTCATGGTGGCTTGCCATGTACGGACTTCATGATTGCTTGCCACATGCGGACTTCATGGTTGCTTGCTGTGTGCTGACTTCATGGTTGCTTGCCGTGTACAAACTTCATGGTTGTTTACCGCGTACAGACTTCATGGTTTCTTGCCACGTGCAGACTTCATGGTTGCTTGCCGTGTGCAAACTTCATGGTTGCTTGCCACGTGCGGACTTCATGGTTACTTGCAGCATGCAGACTTCATGGTTGCTTTCCATGTACGAAATTCATGGTTGCTTGCCACGTACATACTTCATGGTTGCTTGCCACGTACGGAATTCATGGTTGGTTGCCACCTATGGACTTCATGGCTACTTGCCCTGTATGGACTTCAATGATTGCTTGCTGCGTACAAACTTCAATGATTGGTTACTGTGTACGAACTTCAATGATTGCTTTGCTCTTTGTTGTGCCATCAATCGGGCTTCATCATTGCATTGCTTATTGATTTACTAGGGCTAATTTTGTTGAGAGGTGACATGTCATCTTTAATCTTAGTTGATGGGAGATAATGCGTCATCTTTACTCATATTTCTAAGGATATGAGGTATCATCTCCAGTTTTGCTTGGCCATGTATGGCAGTTCATTGGGCCATGAATGACACTTTGCTGGAGATGATAATTCATCTCAATTTGCTTCTTTGGGAGGTGATGAGTTATCTCCAATTATAATTGATGGGAGATGACTTATCGTCTCGCTCTCTTTTTAGGAGATGATGTATCATTTCTAGCTTTCCTTAGCCATGAATGATGCTTGGCTGAGGATGATTCTTTATCTCAATTTTCTTTTTAGGAGATGATGAGTCATCTCCAATTACAACTGATGAGAGATGACTCATCGTCTCCACTCTCTCTTTGGGAGATGATGTATCATTTCCATCTTTGCTTGGTCGTGAATGGCGCTTGGCTAGGGATGATACTTCATCTTGATTTTCTTTTTTAGGAGGTGACGGGTCATCTCCAATCACAATTGATGGGCGATGACTCATTGTCTCTGCTTTTCCTAGAGAGATGATGTATCATCTCCAACTTTGCTTGGCCATGAATGGTGCTTGGCTGGGGATGACATTTCATCTTGATTTGATTTTTTAGGAAGTGACAGGTCATCTACAATCACAATTGATGGGAGATGACTCATCATCTCCACTCTTACTTGGGGAGATGACATATCCTTTCTAGCTTTGCTTGGCCATGAATGGTGCTTTACTGGGCTGTGAATGACACTTTGTTGGCCCATGAATGGCACTTTGCTAAAGACGATGCTTCATATCAATTTGTTTTTTATTGCTCCTTGATCCCAGAGTCATCGATGACTGTGTAGAAGATTTCCCTAATGAGATGGACAATGTATTCAATGGTTGACAGTGTTGATTTATTGACGATTGAGCTTAAAGCCTAGATCATCTAGAATTTGCATTTGCTTTTGAAAGAAGTTTAGAAATTCATTTATAAAAAGCTTCCATTTATTTTGAAAAGTGGGGCCCCTCAGGATTTTTGAACATTAGGGATGACCTATTGCATGACTCTCGAGTACATAGGGTCATGTTTTCATATGCTATGATGCCACACCTAGTCCGAGAAAGGTATGAAAGGTTTACAAGTTTTGGGTACTGAATGTGTCTCCCTTAGGAGAATGGGATTACATGCCTACGTTTGAGGTCTTTGTTTTTGCTTTATCGGGAGATGACTTTTGATGATGGTGCCCATGACTTAATGACTTGACTCAGGGTGCCATTTCTGGTTTTCACCCTAAGTGCTGACTTAATTTGCTCCATTTTTTGCCCTTATTTTTCAAGACTGGGTCAGAGTGCTATTTCCAGTTTTCACTCTAAGCTTTGAAATATTTCTTTTGTCTTTGTCCCTTTTTGCCCCTATCCTCGGACAGGTCTGGACTTTTTGGAAAGTGACTGGATAGGGTACATGCTCTTGTTTCAAGTTGGTTGAATGCCTGACTTGTGTATTGCTGACTTGTGCTTAGGACTCCTCAAGGTGTTTATGGGCTTCAATGGTTGCTTTGTTGGATGAATGGTTTATTGAGGGTTTCAAGATCTACCTTTTGGATAAGTGAGATTTGAAAGGTTTTGGAAATATGAATATGAATGTCTCTTGATCAAATGCTTATTGCAAATTGAAAATCATGGTTCTCTACAAAATGCCCATTTCTTGAAAAAGATTATGGTTCTGTACAAGATTTCCATGCTTTGAAAAAGATCACGGTTCTTTATAAATTTCCCATGTTTTGGAGAAGATCATGGTTCTTTATAAGTTCCCCATGTTTTGAAGGAGATCATGGTTTCCTCATATGTTTTTGAAGAAAATCTTGGTTCTTTATAAGCTTCTTTTTTTTTGCTTTTCCTTGTTTGCCTTTTTTTTCTCTTTCTTTTTTGAACCATTGATTCTTCTATTTTGGATTTGTAGAAATGAATGTGATTTTTGAGGTGCAAAAATAGATGAATAGGAGAATGTTTCAGAAAAATGACTGTTTAAGGCCTTCTCATTTCAAGGTTTTCAACATAATTCAGGTTTACATTGGTCAAGCAAAGAACCTTTTAACTTGGTCCATGTTTACAAATCTGTGGAAGTCTTCTCCCTCCATGTTTCCTAGTAGTAGTGCCCCACCAGATAGCTTTTGTTTAACAATGAAAGGTTCTTCATAATTCAGCCGAGGTTGCCCTTGTGGTGCCTACTCATGTGGAAGGACCTTTTTAAGAACTAAGCCTCCTTCCTCGACATCTCTAGGCTTGATTCATTTGTTGAAGGTTGTTTTCATACGCCTCTGATAGGCTTACCCATTGATCATTGCTTGCAATCTCTTCTCATCAATAAGGTTTAGTTGATCATGTTGAATTTGTGTCCATGCTGACTTTGAAATCTGTGCCTTGGCTAAGACTCAGAGATTTGGAATTTTGACTTCAATTGGTAGGACTGCCTCCATGCTGTAGACCAATGAATTTAGGGTTTCCCCTGTTGAAGTACGAATTAAAGTCCTATAGGCCATGAGTGCATAGGGAGACATTTTATGCTAGTTGGAGTGAATAGCAGTCATTTTTTGTAGAATCTTCTTGAGTTTTTTGTTGGTTGCTTCTATTGCTCCGTTTATTTGTGGTCTGTATATAGAAGATTGATGATGGTGAATCTTAAACTTTTTGTAGAGTAGTTTAAGATCTTTTCCCACAAAATTGGTTGCTTTGTTAGTGATGATTTTGCTGGGAACACCATATCGGCAGATGATGTCTCTCCATATGAATCTAACTGTATTCTTCATTGTGATTATTGATACAGATACGGCTTTAACCCATTTGATGAAATAGTCAATAGCCACAATGATATACAGATGTTCACTGGCAGCCTTCTAAGGCATGGGTCCTACTTCATCGATTCCCTATATGGAGAGTGGCCAAGTAGTCAGGTTGTGCAATTCAGAATCTGGTGCTTTGGTGATGTTGGCATAAGACTAGCAAGTGTAGCACTTCTTTACATGTTGGCGGCAGTCTGTTTCCATTGTCGACCAATGGTAGCCCAGTTGGAGAATCTTCTTAGCAAGCATGAACCCATTCATGTGCGGGTCGCACTCTCCTTCTTGGATATCTTCAGTGATAGTGGAGGCTTTGGCTTCATCTACACACCTTAAGAGGACATGATGAGGGGACTTCTTGTACAAGGTCCCACCATGTAAAACAAATTGAGCTGCTAATCTTCGTAGAGCACATTAATCATTCTTGGAAGCCATGGAAGGAAGAGTCTGATCTTCAAGATAGTTTTTTATGTTGAGGAATCATGGCTCCCTGTTCAAATCAATAGTTACAATTTGAAGACAATAGGCTGGCTCATTTCTTTGCTTGATCTTAATCGGTGTCATCTCTACCCCTTGAGGGACTTCAATCATTGAAGCTAGTGTGGCCAAAGCATCTGCGAAACTGTTCCTTCTTCTGCCAATGTAGTTAAAAGTTAAGTACTTAAAGCTCTTGAAGAGGATCTGTAGACATTCATGGTAGTCTAAGAACTTCTCTTCTTGAATGAACCAATCTATAGTTACTTGGAAGATGATGAGTGTTGAGTCTCCATAGACCTTAAGTTCATCAATGCCGAGATCAATGGTTGCTTTCAGACTAATAATGCAAGCTTCATATTTGGCTATATTGTTGGTACATAGAAAGTGTAGCCTTATAACAGTTGGAATAAGGTCACTTATAGGGGAAATGAGCACGACTCCAATCCCACAGCCTAGCTGATTAATGGCTTCATTGAAGCACATTTTCCATCTAACAATCTTGCTCGATTTGACTTCAACACAAAGTATGTGTTCATCTAGGAAGTTAAATTTCAAGGATGAAGGTCCTTATGCTGGTCCATCTGCTAAGAAGTCAGCTATAGCTTGCCCCTTGATAGCTTTCTATGAGATATAGGTGATGTTTAATTTGGATAACATCATGAACCATTGGGCAGTCCTTTCTGTGGTTGCGGGTTTTTCGAATAAATATTTAATGGGATTTATCTGAGAAATCAAAAATATTTTGTATAAAAGGAAGTAATGCCGAAGTCTTTTGGTGACATAAACTAAAGTGAGGCAGGTCTTCTCAAGAGGTGTGTGTCTGGTTTTGTAGTCAATGAAATGCTTGCTCAAATAATAAATGACCTATTCTTTCTTTCTTGTTTTGTCATGCTGTCCTAATACACATCCCATGGAGCTGTCATACATAGTCAGATATAAAATCAGCAGGCGCTCTGGCTCTGGAGAAATCAATATGGGTGGGCTTAGTAGATACTTCTTGATCTTCTCAAAGGCAATCTGGTAGTCGTTTCATTGGGTTGGAACATTCTTCCTCAATAGTTTAAATAAGGGCTCACAAATGGGAGTGAACTGAGCAATGAAATGACTAATATACTAAATATGGCCCAAGAAACTGTGTACACCCTTTTCTATGCGAAGTGTAGGCATCCCAATGATTGCTTTGGCTTTGGAGGGATCAACTTCTATGCCTCTTTTGCTGATGATGAAGCCTAACAATTTTCCATGGGAGGCTCCAAAGATGCACTTGTTTGGGTTTAGCTTCAATCTGTATTTCCTTAGTCGGATAAATAGCTTTTACAGATGCTTCAGATGGTGGGACTTGACAATCATGTCATTGACATAGACTTCTATTTCTTTGTTGATCATGTCATGAAAGAGGGCAGTTATGGCCCGTTGATATGTTGCCCCTACATTCTTGAGACCGAAGGGCATGTCTTTGTAGCAAAATATCCCCCAAGGGATAGTGAAAACAGTCTTCTCATGGTCCTCTTCAGACATCTTGATTTGGTTATAGCCTGAGAATGCATCTATGAAGGACATCATCTTGTGTCCGGTAGTACGGTCAATGAGCACATCAATGTGGGGTAAGGGAAATCATCTTTAGGACTAGCTTTGTTTAGGTCTTTATAATCGATGCACATTCGAACCTTACCATCCTTCTTGGGTATAGCGACGATGTTGGCTAATAATTGGAGATATTGGATAGACAAAATAAAGCCGACATCTAGTTGTTTATGTATTTCTTCTTTAAGGGATAGGGACCATTCTAGTCATAGACGCTTAGGATTTTGTTTGATGGGATAAATATCCAAGTTAGTGGGAAGCTTATGGGTGACAAGGTCTGTGTCCAGACCAGACATGTCTACATAAGTCCATGCAAAGATGTCTATGTACTCTTGAAGTAAGTTTAATAGGGCATGCCCCAGATTTGATGTATTGGGGGTCCTAATTTTCACAATTCTAGGAATGGTTTCTGACCTAAGATTGATCTCTTGGAGGTCATCTACTGATGGAAGATTTCAGTTTTCTTGGTGTTCAAATGCGTCAATCACCTCTTTCGGCATTATTTCCTCATCGTTCCATTTTTCTTGTTCCTATTTTTAGAAAGAAAAACTTTTAGTATGAATTTACATGAAAATGGTATTTAATACCCGAGAAGCAACTAGACTTGGAATCATGCTCCAAGTTGCCTACATACCTGATGTTTACACTGATCACAAGATTAATAAAGTTTGTTTAATCGGGATCAAGTCACATGTAGTTCTGGTCTTGAGGAATGGACCAAATTTACTTCTTTTTTTTTTTAAAGCAGCTGAGTCTGAAGTTATTTCTCAAGTTGCCTACATACTTAACTTTTAAGCATAAGTGCTTTTAAACACATTGGTCAGTCAAGATCAAGTCGCACGTAGTTCTATGACTACAAGGGTAAAGAAACAAAAAGAAAAAGATATGTACCCCTTACAGTGCACTGGTCAAATGCTTTGATAATATGGGTCGGTAGGAATCAAGTCTCACATAGTTCTTATTACAAGGTGGTAAAAAGGAAAAGACTAAAACTTTTGAAAATATGAAACAAGAGTGGAATAAGTTAGCTTCTCTAGGCTTCTTTCCTCAATCAATCATCCGGTCCTTTACTACGATTGAGTTGGTTTGTCCGATCTAGTCTCTGACATCTACAGGTACCCATGTTTCTGTCATGTTGAGTTGGTTAGGGTTAAACTCATCTAGGTCTAGCTAGACTAAACTTAGGGGAGCGGTGTTGTCCTCTTTGTGTTTTGAGGTGTTAAGCGTTGAACTTTCCCCAACCTCAAGGATGGATGGCTTAGAGCTGAACATAGGGGTATGAGGAGCAGCCTCAAGATGGTAAGTAGAGTGATGACTGATGTTTAGAGGAGGGATAACAATTGGTCCTATTTGCACACATTTCGTGTTGAGTTTGGGTGGTACTAATATCGGTAATGGAGCTTGTGGTTTAGTTGGTATAGTAATGCATGTCTCGGGTAGATCGAAGCTGGATGCAAATTGTTATGCGGCCTTGTGACTAACTTTCTTCTTCTTGTTTTTCTTGAACTAGTGTTTTATCAGAGGTTTGAACCCTAGGTCTGCTTTGTCTGGCACTCTGATGGCTTTGATGGGGTTCTTCCTGCCCTGAGAAGATTTTCCTAAGCCCCTGT
>JAOXJP010131614.1:0-13583 GCA_025762735.1 Platanus orientalis | reverse complement strand
GCTTAACGAAGGCCCTCTTTTTTAGTCCTAGTGGTCCGAAAAAGGTGTTCCCCCACCCCCCCCCCAAAAAAAAAAAAAAAAAAAAACATGAAAGAGGAGGAGGTGGGGGCTGTCCATCACCATCCCCGCTGGGGTTGCCAGGTTATGATGGCTCTTGTTCATTCTAACGGTGGGAGAGAGAGGAGGGTGGGTGTAGAGAGAAAGGTTAAGAGGGTAATTTTAAACATAAGTATAGATTAGAATTTTGAAATTTTTTAAAAAGGGGTTGTGGAGAACAATTTTGAAGGTGCCAATAAAAGGTCCCTTTGATAATACATAGGCACTTATCTATTATGTATTTACTATAACACCCTCCTTTATTCCCTACTTATTTACCAAGATACCTTTGTTAGGCATCATGTTCCACCTTGATGGATTTGAATCAACTCCAGTCTAAATGGAGAGATTGACACCATTACCAATTGATGGGTGATACCGTGCCTAATGAGAGGTGTGTCTCAGTAAATACACATGGGTCAAAGGAGGATGTTATAATAAATACACAATGGATAAGTACATGTGAATTTATCAAAGATACCCTTGTCAGATGTGTATCATGGGTGTCGATTGGTATTGGCAGTTTGGCATGAGATCCTCTCCACTTAAACCGGATATTGGACTGTCAACAAGCTGAGCTCCGCAGAAATAACTGGCAGAAACATGCCCAACAGCTCATATTATGTTAAGCTATATTTGTATAAATCATGTATTATATTAATGTTCAAATATATAATATAATAAGGTATACATACAAATAGATATATAAGGGAGCAAATTTCCCGAGGATTTGGTGCTACCCCTGAGGTCAGTTCAAGGTCAGAAAGACATCAGGAGACAACATATCAGCACCAAAAAAGTGATACTTTCCACTTTTTGGTGCTGATGTGTTGGCCCCTGATGCCGGGCTGACCTCGGGGGTCATACCAAATCTTTTGTGCAAATTTCCTGGCTAGGGTGGTGTCCTGGGCACCAGGTAACTTCATTTGGAGTAAAATGGGTGGGAATTTGAAATTTTATCTATCTCATCCCCATTTTATTGCATGTGAAGTCCCCTGTGTCCTGGACAGGGCATCTATCCTGGCCTTTTAGCGTTATTTTAACTTAGTACAATTTAACGCAGGCACAGTAAGCTAAATGACCTCAATTGGATACTTGGCTCATCTTATGACAAATCTAGCTCGTTGACAGCTTAGGTGATTCAACATGACCTTATGCCCGAGAAAGGATATTTTGATAAATTCACAAATAGTTATTTATGTGTGTTTACTATAAGACCCTCTTCTCTTTATGCACGTGTCACTCAATGATTGGCACCTCTCCTGTCAAACTGGAGAGTTTCAAACGTCAAGAAATCTTTCTCTCTTGCGCCAAAAGCACAAAACCATTAAAGTTTTTAGTGCCCACTAACCACTTGGCCATGTCCCTTCTTTTGCTTTCAAAGTTCAAATTCATGTCCCATGGAGGGAAGTGGGGAGATGTGCCCAATGTCATCACTCCAAGACTCATCTGATGCTGACAGTTGTAGTGGGTCCCAAATCTAATAAAATTTCAAAATGGAGAGGTATCTCGGCAGCCCCTTATCTTATTTTTTGAAATAAATGTTCTGTGACAAAAAAAGTGTGTGATTCTCTATGACCACATTGTAGGCTGACACGTAATCTGTTTAGGTTAAAAGCATAAAAACAAATCGGTTGAATAGGTAGGTGTCCAAAAGGAGGCACCGAATTTAAAAACACATCCTGTGTCAATCTGTGGTACGGTCACAGAGGATCACAGACACCGTGTGGTCACAGGCAATCAATCAATAGTACTTTTTATGTATTTGCTAAAACATCCTCTAAATATACTTTAATCCACCAAAATTCCCTTGTCAGAGAGATCTTGTCGCATGCAGTTTGGGACTGAGTGACATGATTTTTTCTCGTTTGAAATGAAATGGAGATAATTTTGAACCCACAATAAAATTATTGGAAAAGAATCTACTACACCAAAATTTTCTTGTCCCCCCGTGTCGCCATACCATTGGCCAACCCTGTTACGGTCCGCATTAAAAACACCAATATCAAGGGCCGGCCACATCAGCATCAAAATGGTTTACACTTGTCCCCAAAAAGTGAAAATCACTTTCAACACTGATGTTTCCACCGTTTGACCCTCAGCGAAAGTTAAGGGTCGGGGTATAAAATCCAAGGAGCCAATGTTCATTTGAACACTTTTATTATTATTATTATTATTATTATTATTATTATTTTAACACAGGGGACAGACAAATTGGGTGTAGCAGATCCTTTCCCTAATTACAGTTACACGACACCTTTCTCTTGATGCCGACACCAGAGAGAGAGAGAGAGAGAGAGAGAATATTCATCGGAGTGGGTAAGTAGAGCATACGGTTTCTCCTCCTTTTTGTCTTTAGATCCTTTGTGGGTTTTTTCTTTTTCTTCTCTTTTTGATCGTTGAAAGGGTTTCTAGTGTGTTGTGATGGAGAGTAGTGGGAGACTGGAAGCAGGGCCTTCTTCGAGTTGTTCTTACTGTGTTGGTGGAAAGCAAGAACTCGGAGAGATGTTAACGGAGAAGGATGAGAAGATTCGTGATGTTGAAGCTGTTGAAGATGAGGAAGATGAGGATGATGGGGTTGCTGATTGTTTTGTTCCTGGTCCTTTGGTTCCTCTCAAAGAACAGCTTGAGAAAGACAAGGTCCTTTTTTTTTTCTTCTTCTTTTTAATACTTATTTCCCTCTTTTGCCTGGGTTTATTTGAAGTTGGGTATTGTTTAAAAATGGATTTAAGAGTGAAAAATGACATTATTTGTAATGAACAAATGGTTGAAATTGGTTTTTCCATCTTAATCAGTTTGTTTAATTCCTTGTACTTTTTGGGGGTTTTATTTACTATGATTTGGAGTTGATGGGTTGCTGTATTTTTAGCCTTTGCTTTTATTTGGGTGTCTTATGTTTTACATGGTTCTTCTCACCTGGTAATTGACTTCTGATTTGGAATGATTTAGATGTCTTTTTTCTTTTTCTTTTTTTGGGTTTATGTTTTTGGAGGTGAGGATTGGAAGCTAAGTTTCATAATCATTCAAATCAATGGTGGGTTAATCATGATTGATGCTAATGGGTGTTCAGGAATCTCCCCTGCTTCAGTTTTAGAACTTTCTTATTTTCTGCAGGATGATGAGAGCTTAAGGAGGTGGAAAGAGAAGCTGCTTGGTTGTGTTGAAGGCAATTTTAATGGTTCTCCTTTCGGGATTCCTATATTTCTTGTTCCAGGCCCAGTTTGTAGTTTTGTTCCTGAAAGTTTTGTGTTCTGTTTTTCTAGGCCAAATGGAACCTGAAGTTAGATTCCATTCCATAGGGATCATCTCTAAGGACTGTGGAGAAATAAGCACCCCCTTGCCTGTAGATGAGAATCAAAGCAGCCGTGTCCTGTTTACCCTCAGGGAGGGATCTGAATATCGACTCAAGTTAACATTCACTGTTCAGCACAATATTGTCTCTGGCTTGACCTACTCCAACACAGTGTGGAAGGGGCCCTTGCAAGGTACTGATTCTTTTTATTTTTTCCCACTTAAAATATTTTATTTTCAAGCCTGATAGATAAACTATAGTTGGGATTGCAAAAACCTTGATGCTACTTTTGTTAAACCTTCGGCTCTGATAGCATGAGATTCAGTTAGCCAATCTGGGGGCCTCTGCATCTGGGTTTACCTAGCTGTCAATTTAGTTTGGAGGGAATGATTGATTGTTTAGACTTCTCTCAATGAAATCCAATCCACAAGGTCATCTAATCTATGGACACCATCATAAAAGTTATAATGTTAAAGGAATCATTACTATAAGGGTTTAAAGGGAAAGGCATAGAGAGGAAGGTAATGTGTGTATACGGTACGAATCCATTTTCAAACGGTTGAAAAAAGACTATCTCCAGATCTGATAGGATTCAAGGAGGATACAAGACATGGTATATCTACCAAAAGGATCAGACCCATGAGATTGATAGGTTACATAGTTGTAAATTGTGTTCAGATATGAGGCTAAGGTTCAATATTATTGAAAGGGATTATCAGGGTCTAGGTAGAAGGGTGTGCAGCAATCCAGAGGTTCATGTGATTTTCTTTAGTCCCAATACTTGAAGACTCAATCTAAGACCACATGCATAATCTGATTGGTTTTCCTCTTCTTTAAAGAAGTTTGAATTTAGAAACAATCTTTCTAAATACTGTTTCTATAGGAATGCTAGCAGTTAGCTAGCTATTGTTCTCTCTCTCTCCTGTCAGCCCTGGTCTTCTGGTAGTTTTCAAGATTACATATCTATAAGAGGATGTATTTTGAAGAATCTTTCTAATTACAGTATTACTTTCTTGTCTTTTAAATGGGTACGTAGCTAATTCATATGCATCCTTTTATGCAAAAGTTTAAAATTATACTTTGAAAAGCTTAGCCATATTACGCTACGAGTGGACGGTAGACGTTAAAGGCATAGATGTCGTAGCTTTTCCTAATGTACATGACTGAACACTTAGCTTTCACATAATTTAGTTAATTCCTGAAGATAAACAATTCCAAAACATTACATTGATTCATTGGTTATTATTTGTTCTTTGTGATCTTGAATGTCAGTTGATCAAAGCAAAGGCATGTTGGGTACTTTTGCTCCACAGAGGGAACCCTATGAACATAGCCTGGATGAAGAGACCACTCCATCTGGTGTGCTTGCACGGGGAATCTATTCAGCAAAACTGAAGGTTGGTGCAATATATATATATATGCTTAATTTATAGTTGGTACATTTTAAATAGCAATTAAGATATGATAAGCCAGAGTGTTTGGCTGCATTTGGTAACACTCGAAATTCTGGATTCTCTGATTCTTTGGTAACAAAAAAATCACTCCTCAGATTCTGGGCCAGAAATATATTTTGAAGTCACTTTTTGGGAGCTACAAGATGTAGATTCTCCTACTCTTTGGCCCGATTTTTATTTTGGTTTTCCAAACCAAAAACCTTTCTGATTCTGATTATGGAGCTGAATCAACAGAAGTGTTACAGACACACCCTGAGCATGCTCCTGCTAGCTGTTTATGAATCAACATCTGCAGAGCCACACGAATTTCTACTGAACTCTTGCCAGATTAGCCCCCCACCCCCCATCTAGACTTTTTAACTTTTCTGATGCTTTTGGTTTCCTTCGTTGGATGATAGATTCCTTTACACTGAGCTTGCTCTTGATAGCTGTTTATGAATCAGCAACCACAGAGCCAGAGCAATTTCTACTCTAGTCTTGCCAGATTCAGCCCCCCATGTAGACTTACTTTCTCTTCTAATGCTTTTGGTCTCCCTCCTTTAGAGGAACCCTGTGAGTGACATTCCTTTAGGTTGATGTTCCCTTTCCAGTGCTTCTATCCTGCCTGGTTGTGATCCCATTTGAACCTCTGTGAACCCTGGTCCTAAGTGGGCCATCCCGTCCAAAAATGACTGGACAAAGGTGGCAATATTTAGATAGTATTTTTCTTAGAAAGGAAAAAAAATGTAATTTTAAGTGATTATGTACTTCCTCACCAATGGAAATTTTAACAGTTTGTAGAACACTATGATGTTAAATCTTAGGCAGCGCATCCCACACTGTATTGTTTTACCCTGAAGAAAGGTTGAATTGTATGACACATGAGTAACATAAAGGGTATTGAATATTCAGAAAACCAGTGATAGAAATTAAGGTTGAATTTCTCGAAAAACTAAATTCTGTATTTATCTGTAATAAAATTTAACAATACTATTTTTTATTTATAACAAAAGAAAATTGTATGAAAAGAGGGAAAAAAAAATGAAAAATGAATAGGAAGATACAAAAGGAGAAATTACAGTAGGAGTTACTTCATGATACAAAGAAATCCCTATTAACCATACCCTCAGCTGAAAATTCCTCATTCACCATCCCAGTTAACTAATTTTTCCTTTGTGCAGTTTCTTATGAATGAATTGATACGTCCCAAAAAATAAATAATAATAAAATAAAATAAAATTGGATATCTTAAGGAAAAATGTTCAAAGAAGCTGCCTAAGTCCTGGACTCTCATTAAAGTATAATAAATAAGCTAATTTTGTCCACCAACAAAAAAATAAATAGTTAATTATTAGTATCTAAAGGTAATTTAATTATATGAAGCAGTTATATTTTGATAAAGTGAATAATATCAATACTTAAAACTAAAACTCGAAGAATATTAATTAATACACATGTGAAGTATGTTTAAAGAAAATGGATGGGTATGTTTCACAAACAAAATATGCCATTAAAAAGTGTTGAGTTATTAATTAAAATGAAGTATTTTGGTCCATTAATTTGCACCAAAACAGAAGTGGAGTCAGGAATGGAAATATCACCCCCCAAAATCATAACATGCAAATTGTTAGATGTAAAATTCAAGTTAAAAAAAATAAAATAAAATGGAAAACAATCCTAAACAGATTATTAGCTTTGATTATGCAATGCAGTTGGTTTACTTATTGAATACTTTTTTTCTTTCAAAGAAATTATGATTTTGTTGAAATATTAACATAATGCACATGTGATAAATAAACTCTTCCATAAGTTAAAACCTCCTCATTTCATTATTATACCGTCTTTTAGTCTTTAACATAGTGGAATATATATTCATTTGATGTTGCTTCCCATGGCTCTATTTCATGCAGTTTGAAGACGATGACAGGAGATGTCATTTGGAACTCAACTATTCATTTGAAATCAACAAGCGTAGCTAACCAAGTCTTTATCGGAGGATTTCATTCTCATTGTCTATTTTCTTTGAACAGTGATTACACATTTGTTCTCAAATTTGCTGTGTCAATATGGCTTTTGCAGATGTACTTTCTCTCTCTCTCTCTCTTACACACAGACACACACACAGACGAATCAACACACAAATCAGTAAGTAAACAACTGTTACAGATGCAAATCACATGATTGATTATGGATGCCCAAAGAACATCACATTATATATATATATATATATATTACAGTTGAAAGCCAAAACCAAACTAGTGATAAATCACTCCTTCCGAAGATGGATCCCAGGCCTTCTTAGCAACAGCGCGCAGGCCATTTTCTTCTTTGTCTTCAATGCCTTAGTTGACAAATGCAATTTGAGGTAGTGTTTTTTGTTGGCGCATCAGAAACAGTCCTGTTATACCATGTGATGGGATACAGCGCCAAACCACTCATGATCTCGCACACATAATAGAGATTAACAACCACATACAAGGTCATGATTATCATGTGGTTTGGTTATTTTGGTTTACATCCATTGTTTTTCACTATAAACGAGAGAAATACAAGTTACATTCAGATAGATTCTTGTTTTTTGTCAACTCTTTCCCAAGCCTCAACCCCAAAGAGAACCTAAGAACTATTTTATCCGCAGCTCTCCAAAACGATGAATACCCTTTTCACTCTCTCACAACCCTGAAAAGCCTTTTGTTTCTTTGGCTCATTCTTTGAGAAGAAAAGTCAAAGCTGCCACGCTTTCCTTTGAATCTCTGTTAAACAGTCATCAAACAATTAAAACTATTGGATTGCTCACTAATCCAACAGCTGAGAAACAAAACAAACACAAACAGCTTCCTTGTTTCCCACCAAAACTCTTGTAAAACTGTGTAACAAATTGCAACTTATTGGTCCTGTGGTTTGAAGAGACTTTATTTGCCTTGTTTGTTTCCTTCTCAAAGGTCAAATTAATTCTTACCACCAACAAAATAGTTATCAATAGTTAATTATTAGTGTCTAAATGGTAACTTAATTATCCGAAGCAGAGAACAGTAACATTCCTTATAATTAAAACTCAAAGTATATCAATTGATACACATGTTATGTATGTTACAAAATAACGGATGGTAATATTTCCACTTCTATTTATTGCTCATTTGCAAACAAACAAAAATACCTTTAGCAAATGTTACTATATATATATATATATATATATATATATATCTCACATACGAGTGTCCATTGAAATAACGGAATGAAGATTGCCCATACCATCTAGGTCAGTCCAAATCCAATCTAGATGATCTCTAGCTGCAGTATTTTCCATGAAATACACAACCTTGTTGCTTGCTCGAGGAATCAATTGGATTATGATGTTGCTAGAGGATGTCATAAGATAACGACAATCCTAAATAATTTTTCTAATAAGCCAAAGAAGAATGCCGTTTGACAGTCTTAGGAGCATGCAACTGATAGTTAATCACCTTCAATAATAATGGAAGTATTGAAATTCATATAAAAGTAAGTTTTTTGGTCTGTTTGCAGAAACCAGAATATATATATATATATATATATAGAGAGAGAGAGAGAGAGAGAGAGAGAGAGAGAGCCATTCGAGCCTACACACAGTCGCTTCATAGAGTGGTGATGTAGACATTGTGAAGAGATTGATGTATGTATCACCCCATAAAAGGACCAAGTACAAGTTGTTTGTGTACTATGGATAGTGCCAAGGGTTTTTTTGGGTTTCAAGGGTATTTTTGTAGTAAGACAATAATGCCGAAAATAATTTAGTAATTTTAGTGTGTCAACAAGTCAAAGTAGAACCCTGTTAGAGTGTTGGATGAAATCCTCTAGAAAACCTTTTTTTTTTTTTTTTTTTTTTTGTTTTTTTAGAAAATCAAAGTTTTAGTAGTTTTGAGTTTAAGAAAATCTAAGGTATCAAGTAAATTGGTATTTTAGGAGTTTCTAATTTGGTTTCTTGTTATTTTCTTGTGTTTGTCAGCTTATATATAAGGTTGCACGTTTTTGATTGGTAGGCAGAAGATGAATTAAGTTTGGTGAATTGGGTTTGTTCTTATTAGATGTTGTATCCCATCCTATCCCCCACCCCCTCTAAGGTTGCAGTTGTATGGCTCCCTAATTATCTCCATTCTTTTTTCCTTTCTCTTGTTGTAGTTGTGGGCTCCCCTAGGGTTTACCCTAATTCTCCTATCTTTCTTCTTTTCTAATTCCTTTGATATCCTCCATATTCTCTTCAATCTTCTTTCTAGTTTTTTCTTATGTCCTTACCTCAACATTACATAAATTGGAAGATTCAAGCTACTATTTAAAAGAATTGGGTAACAAAATTTCAAGCACACGACTAGAATTTCCTAAGGTCACTTCTATGCCAAAACATCCTTTTAAGCTCAAGTAATTCCACCTCCATTTATTAGTGTAAGTTCTTCAACTAAACCCCTTATATATTGTAAGAACTTCATTTAATTGCTTTTTTTAAAATTCAATTCACTTGAACCCATTCCTTGAAATCCATCTATATAGTTTATAACCAGAATTTTTGGGTATTTTATACTAGTCCAATCACCCCCTCAAGAAGCCCTATTTCCTTCTTCTTTTTTTTGGGGGGGTTTCTATCCTCATCCTCTTCCTCTCTAAACCCCTCAAACTCCTTTTGATTCTCCATTGCTATGATCAAGATCTTGTTCAAAGATATCTCTACTGGTTTTAGGCTCTTCTCTTAAAGAACATTACTGATTAGTAAATTTAGTGTTTTATTTGTCAAAATGACCTCAAATTTGGTATGGAGATCCCTCTTTTAGGCCCATCTAAAAACATATAAATTTTGAAATTTTTTTGAAGTGTTAGAGGGGTATTTTGATACTTTCTTAGGTTTTGGCAAAAAATTCTAGAAAACCTAAAATAACCCCTTCTCCCCTTGTTCTCTCTCGTTTCTATTCTAATCCAATTATAATATTCTTTATTTACTAATTTCTACTTGGATGTGTGTTTATATTGAATTCTTGGTCTATTATAATTTTCCCTAGACTTCTACATCTTAAAATTGGGTTTTCAATAGCAAGATATCTAAGCCTAGCTTGCCCTACATCAGTTTGACACCAAAACTTGTCATATCTTACATCAAATTTGGTATTAAAGCCAAGTTCCAGCTGATTCCTATTTAGTTGGGTTCCTAAAAATCATTGATAGGTTGTTCAACCAAATAATCAGTTGGTTCCATTCCAATTGAGTTCCTACGAATTAGTAGAGTTCTATGGCGTATATTTATCTTCATTGAGAATCAAGTGATGATCATCCCATGAGTTTTGATGATTATCAAGAGTTGTTGCAGACTTATGATGAGGAAGAAGTGACATTTGAGTTTGATGATGTGATAGATGTGATTCTAGATTTTGAATGGAAAGATGAGCATAATCTTGATAAAAGGATGTGGCTTATATTTGATACTAAGTTTGAGCTCCTAATTCACAGGATTTACGAATTTGAAGTGCAAAGGCTAAATAGAACATATTGGAAATTTTTTGATTACTTTCATATTAAGATCTTTGGTTGGACAAAAAGGCGAACACACATTGCAAAACCACCTAAAACTCGTGACATGCCATATAAAGATGCTTCAACAGTTGAACCACGTAATGAGTATCCACTCCATGAAGAAGCCACACCATAAGAAGATTCCTTTGTCCATGTCGAAACCTCTAAGGATGATCATCCTGTGCCTTCTCCATTTGATGTCGAGATTGAAACCAAGATGAAGCCACAGGTCAACCATGGACCAAAGCAAGACATTCCAATGCGAGCTAGGACAAGACAGAGACCTAAGCACATGGGTTCATACAAGACCTCAATTTTATGTCATCCTCCACATTTACTACCTCTATTGAGGATCCTGAAAAGAGCATTCACAAGGATCTGTGCTAGAGATTGGTGACTTTGCAATTTAAAGATGAATTTCTCCCCACCTCGGAAAAATGATGCGAACATTGTGAAGATGTTGATGTATGCACTATTCCACAAGAGGACCAAGTACAAGTTGTGTGTGGATTAATTAGAGTCCTTTAAGTTGGTGGAATATAACTGTAATAAGGCCAATAGTGTTAAGGTTGTTTTTAGTCCAAGGGTTTTTTTTATTAAAAAAATAATTCCAAGGGTAATTTAATAATTTAAGTGTGTCAACAAGTCAAATTGGGGCCCTCTTAGAGTGTTGGACAAAATCCTTTAGAAGACCTTACTTTTTGGCAGTTTTTGTTTCAAAATTATAGTAGTTTTGAGTTTATGAAGGTTTTAGGTATCAAGTAAACTAGTAATTTAGGAGTTTCTAATATAGTTTCTTACTATTTTTTTGAGTTTGTGAGCCTATATAGGGTTGCATTTTTTTTGTATTGGTAGACAATGAAGATGAATTAAGTTTTGTGAATTGGGTTTTTCCCTATTGAGTGTTATATCCCATCCTATCCTCCCTCTTAGGTTGCAGCCTTATGGCTCCCTAACTATCCCCCTTCTTCCCTCTCTTGGTACAGCTGTGGGCTCCCCTAGGTGTACCCTGACTCTCCTCTTCTTCTTCTCTTCTAATTCCTCTTATACCCTTCTTCTTCTTATCCTCCTCAATCTTCCTTCTAGTTTTTTCTTATCTGCTTGTTGCAACATTACATAAGTTGGAAGATTCAAGTAGTTGTTTGAAAGAACTGAGCAGCAAAATTTCAAGCACACGACCGAAATTTTCTAGGGTCACTTCTATGCCAAAACATCCTTTTAAGCCTAGGTAATTCCACCTCCATTTATCAGTTTAAGTTCTTTACCTTAATCTCTTATATATTCTAAGAACTTCAGTTAATTGCTGTTTTAAAATTCAGTTTACTTGAACCTCTTTTTTTTAAGTCCATCTATATAGTTTATAACCAGAATTTATGGCTATTCAATACTAGTCCAAACTCCCCCCCTTAAGAAACCCTATTTCCTTCTTTCTTTTTTTAGGGTTTTTATCCCCATCCTTTTCCCCTCCAAACCCCTCAAACTTCTCTTGATTCCCTATTGTTTTGGTCAAGTTCTTGATTAAAGATATCTCTATTGGTTTTAGGTTCTTCTCTTAAAGAACACAGCCGACTGTAAATTTAGTGTTATATATACTTTTATTTGTTAGAGTGACCTCAAATTTGGTATAGAAATTCCTCTTAGGACCATCTAAAAATCTTTAAATTTTGAAAAATTTCTAACTCATCATCAGTGGTATTTTGGTAATTCCAACCCGAAATTTCAGAAACCCTAATGTAGCCCCTTCACCCTTGTTCTCCATTTTTTCTATTCTAACTCTATTCTAATCATTTTTATTTGCCAATTTCTTTGATTTCTTTCCCTTTTAAATTTGGTAATATTTGGGTGTGTGTTTCTATTGAATTCTTGGTTTATTCTAATCTTTCCTAAGCTTCCGTAACTTTAAATCGAGCATATTATAGCAAGATTTACAAGCCTAAGTTGCCCCACATCAATTTGGCACCAAAACTTGGTGTATCCTGCATCAAGAAGGACCTGCACAACTAGTAGGAGAGGTAGCCAACATAATAGTGGAATATTCCCATGGGGATTCGCCTCCTTACCCTCTATCTTGAGAGGATCAACCACAACCACCCACGCTGATTTAAGTTAAAATTTTTGGAAAACATAGTAGGTTTGATTTTGCAATGCAGTATTGGTTCACTTATCAAATACTTATTCTTTCTAAAGAATATTACATCATTGAAATATTAACATAACACACACAAGATGATTAAACTCTTTTGGAAGCTTAACATCCCTCTTTATTCTAATACCATCAGTATCTCCCCTTGAAGTTAATTCTCATTGTGTTATTTAATAAAGTTTGAAGATAATGACAGGAGGTGTCATTGGAACTCAACTATTTATTTGAAATCAAGAAGCATAGCTAGCCAAGTCTTTGTCTGAGAACTTCGTAGTCTCATGTTGTCTATTTTCTTTGAATAGTGATTACAATTCACAAGGTTAATAGTGATTACAATACATGCTCTTTTAATGAAATTTAGAAACCACTCTGTGGCTATAGCAGTAGATTGTAATCTTTCATTCTCTCTCTCTCTCTCTCTCTCTCTCACACACACACACACACACACACTTGCATGCATGAACCAACACAAAAATCACAGTTACAGATCCAAAATCCATGATTACTTGGGGGTGCCCAAAGAACATTGTATTAATAAACATAAAGATCCAAATGTTAAACCAAGACAGTCAAAAGCAAAAAAACTGAACTAGTGATAGATCATTTCTTCCGAAGATCGATCCCAGCCTTCTTAGCAACAGCGTCCAGGCCATTTTTCTCAATTGTCTTTATTGCCTTAGTTGACAAACGCAATTTGAGATAGCGCGTCCCTGCTTCCCACCAAACTCTCTTGTACTGTAGGTTAACAAACTGCAACTTCTTGGTCTTGTGGTTTGAGAAGGAGACTTTGTTTGCCCTGTTTGATTTCTTCCCTGTGAAAGGGCATATTCTGCCTGAAAGAAGAGCCAATTTATGTTATTCAAAAGTTTTTCCTACTATGATTTAACATACAAATCTGCAAAGATAGATGCAAACATGCAACCCTTGACTTACCCCCTCCCCTGTTAATTAAACAACACCCTTGACTTGCGGCTCTACTCCAATAAAAACAAAAGAGAATGATCTCCTAGGTTGATTTAAGAGAGCCTAAACCTCGTATTGGTCAGCATCACCCTTGGTTAATAGATGTTGGCCAATACAACAC
>JAOXJP010131603.1:0-13583 GCA_025762735.1 Platanus orientalis | reverse complement strand
TAAAAAATGAAAGCAAGTAGAGGCTCAACAGCCTCTACTGTGTAACCCGAATTAGAGCAGTGCTCTAGCATGAATTAGACAACATAACAGCATACTAATTTGATATATGATGAAAGAAAAATTGAATTGACCACAGGTTTAGGCTTACCTTGGGCAAAAAATGACCTAGAGTTTATGAATCCTTGCCTTTTTCTTTTTCTTCTTCTTCTTCCTCTCTCCTTTGGATTTGGTGTTTTTTGTTGCCAACCCCCCCTTAAACGAATTTAGAGCTATTTATAACCCCAAATTAGTTAAATAGAGGGTTGAGATGGAAGATAAGGGTTGCTAGATAGAGGGCTAGGATTAAATCTAGGTGAAGGGTGGGGATTGATCTAGGCTAAAGGGCATGGATAGGTGACTTAACTACATGGAGGGCTAAATTAGGTTTATGTTTGTTGAGTGAATGGTGAGATGCGGGGTGTCTTATTGAGGGTGGATGGAGAGAGAGATATAGGTGACATAGGAGATGCTCTACTCTCATTGGTTTTAAACCTAAAGGGGGATGCATGGGATGCCTAATGGAGGGCTATGAGAGACTCTATGGGGATTTGAAATTCAAACTAACCATCTAAGGGTGGAGAGTGAGAAAGAGGGTTGAAAGATTCCAATCCAAAGGTTTCCAAAAAAGGCATAAAGATGAGAATGCATTTAATGCAAAATATCTCATCTTTTAGCTCATTTTGAATAGTATCTGCTTCCTGATTTTTTTGAACCTTCTCTCTACCATCACTCCTCACGATCTTTCGAGCCTGGAAGTTGGCCCAGTTAGTGTCAATTTTAGAGGTCACAGATGCTCCTGTCGCACTAGTTCAATTAGAACCAAATTACAAAAAGGGTAAGGGGGTAAAATCAGGGTTTTTTAGCTAAAAAAACTCTTAAATGTAATCTGAGTGGGAAAGATGGTAAAATTGATCTGAGGGTGGCTCAAGGATAGATAACCCCATATTCAGGTGATTCATAGCTTCTGACTATGCGAGATTACGATACCTAAGCAGGAAATTAAGTCAAAAACTATTTTTCAAGCGATTTGATAAAATTGGACAGGGAATGCTGCTAGTTCTTTTGTAAAATGCCGCCTTGGGCCGTATCCAAGAGATTTGGAGCTTGAGGAGTCTTGAAGCTATAAAAGCTAACATATTGGTCATTAGGTCTCCTGGTAACTGTCAAGGGTTTTTCAAAGCACCATCACTTAAACAAATTAGGTTTCTGTAGCTGTTTGAAACTAAGTGAAATTAAATGACCAGACATTTCCTAAACCAGGAGTTTGTGAAATGCTTTATTGAAGACAGGGATGAAATTGAGAAAATGGCTTTGACCTTGCTGGATTTCAAGTCTGGGAGAACTTTTATGGGCATTCTGCTTGCCAAATACAGATAAAACGCACTTTTTCTAGGTTTGGTTAGAAATGATTGCTTGAGCAATGCATTTTCTACAAATTAGTGTGGATCTGATAGACTCAAGGCTCTGAATTTACAGTGGTGTGGCCATTGACTATCTAAATTTTCGATTTTAAATGCACTCTTGGGAGTTGGTTGAGCACCTGATTTTTAAACCTGATTTGTCACGCTTTTTGGAGTATTTGAGGGAATTTTGGTAGATAGATTTCTCAAAAGTTTTTGCTCCTTAGACATCTTTTCGAAGGCCTCACAATTCTAAAGAAATGGACACCGACTGATCCTGATTTAGAGGTATAAAGAATATTTTGGCTCCATAAGAGCAAAAAGCTGGAAAACAATCTTTTGACCTTCTAGGGAAGATTTAAGATTTTTCAAAGGTTCGAGACTTTGAAACTCTTTTCTTAGACTTGGATATTTGAAGGTAAGGCCGATGCTAAGATATAGTAACTGACATTTCTAGATTTAGAGATCGGATGAGTTTCCGAGAGCTTCTGCAAGAGTCATTTCTTGGTTAGGGTTACCATAGACTAAGAGATTGGTTATTGCCGTTCTCAAGCAGTGTTTGGTTTGTGATGAGTTCCTTAGAGTAGGGAGACTCAGGGATGCATAGGATCTGAAATTACACTATTTAAACTATGGGAGAGGCTCTAGGGATCCTTTGAGGGTCTAAGAGTAAATTCTCTAAGTGAAAAAAGTAAAATGGTAATTTTTCACCCGCAGGTCGAAAAAGGTGAAAATGTGAATTCTTTGCCTATGATGCTTCATGACAAGAAGGCTTATAGAGGAGGAAAAATTCAGTAATCTGGATGACAGATAGTGGGTTATGGGCCTTTGAAGGCAAAAGGGTAAATGGTAATTTTTCCATCTGTGATGCTTTACAAGAAAAAGGCTTATAAGAGGTGAAAAATTTACTGATGATATGAATGTGGTTCTAAAATGTGGACCCTCAAAGTCTTATTAGTGCTTTTGAGTGAAATTAGGGTTTGTCCTGAAATGATGCATTTTAGGCTATAATAGGTTGCTTTGACTGATTCATTTGTAATTAGAGTATATGGAAAGACCTCTTTGGGAATGCCTAACCTCCTAAAGTCCATGTTTGTTCTTCTTAAACCATGGGTATTTAAAGTCTTGATGCTTAAATGTTGTTATGCTGTCTTTATGTTATCACATGACCCGAGTCAAAATTTGGGTGCTGACAGTCAAGCTCATCCCAAATTTCGCACCATAGATGATAAGATAGCTGCATTACGATGCTAGCAGGTAGGATTTTAGTGTTAGAAGATTGGATATATGCTATGAGACATTGAGACATTACTTTATTTTATTTTAGCTTATTTGAAAATAATGTATAAGTTAGTGGATTTTAGTTTAGGCTTGATATTTGATTTTTAGATGATGTTTTTATTTTTGTCAGACTATTAGTTTATATGAAAGGGAATTCCAGGACATGATTATGGATTATTTTCAGGTTTATCGAATTTTAAAAATTTATATAAGTTGATTATGTGATATGGATGGTTATAATTTATGATATATAATTCTAAAGCATATGAATGAAAAGAATGAATGAAAAATTCATATGGAATTTACAGGTTAAGAATGAATGAATGAATATTTAACGTCATGTGCTAGAATTCATGGCCCTTCTGGTATGAGTTTCGGGGTGCGACATATCATCCCCAGACTAACAGTCAAACCAAAGTCATAAACTGGTATTTACAAAGTTACATTCAGTGTGTCACAGGGGACCGACTCAAACAGTGAGTTAAATGGCTTACTCTAGTAGAATGGTGGCCTAACACTTACTTTCATTCAGCTATGAAAACAACCCCATATGTGGTTGTCTATGGCTAACCAACTCCTTCATTTCAAATATTTGTACGGGATAATTCATAGATGGTAGCCATTGACAATGGTTTGTATGATAGAGATGTTATGACTCTCTTGATAAAGTAAAACTTGCAACATGCACATAACCGCATGAAATAGCTAGTGGATTCTTACCAAACTTAATACTTCTTTATTGAAGGCGATATGGTATACGTGTAACTTCAACCATATAGTCAAACTTCAATTACTTTATGGAGAAATCAAAAGTTGGCTCCGTAGTATTATGGATCATTCCGTGTGCTACAAAGAATACGCTTAGTGGCCTATAAGATCAAGTTACCACCAAGTTCACACATCCTTCCAACCTTTCATGTCTCTTGTTTAAAGAAAAAGATTGGACAACAAGTTGTTCCTCAACCCGAATTACCACCAACGAGAGAAGATGAAAAATTTAAGCTTGAATCAATCCATATGGTGAAGAAGAAGAACCAGGTTACAACTCAAGTTTTGATCCATTGGTCTAACTCTATCCTCGAGGATGCCATGTGGGAGGATTGGGAGCAACTATATGAGTGGTTCCTTGAATTTCGACCTTGAGGATGAAGTCTATATTATGGAAGGGGGTTGATATGTGCCTTAAATCCTCCATGACCAAATAAAGAAGGAAGGTTACAAATGAGGGAGATTTACCATCACAACTATTGGTGACATTTCAAGAAAGAAGAGTTGTGAAGATTTTAGTATCACAATTGTTGGTGACATTTCTGAAAAGAAGAGTTGTAAAGATTTCAATCGTGCATTACTATTAGTCACTATGAGTTATGAGATTAATTGTAGGATTTTCTATTTTTTTATTTACTTGTAAGTAGAAGGCTCTCATCTATATAAGAATGAGTTGTAAGGAATGAAAACATACTAGAGTTTTATGTTTTCTTATTATCTCCTTATTAATAAAGAAGGTTTTCCATGAAAGAAGGAATTTACTGAGTCAATTGAGGTTTCTTCTTTAGTCGTATCATGGTTGTTTTTACTGGTCATCCTTGGATCCAAAACCTGTTGTGATGACTTTGTGAAAATGGCTCTGAACCAAGGGAAAGATATCTAGTTGATTCTCCTTTCAACTTTTGGTTTTGCTTTTTTTTTTTTTTTTTCTTGTTTGGTGTTGTTGATTGTTTTTGACATTGTGGTTCTCGTTTGGAACTCTTTATTCCAGGCAATAATTCTCTGAAACAAACATTGATGCTTTTCCTTACTAAAAAATAATGTGGTCCTCTTTTGCAATATTTATGTCTGTCTTGTCACTATTTCATTATTGTGTGTGCTGGTTTCGTAAGCAGGGATGAAGCCGAATGAATTTGCTTGTATAGTTAATGTTTGTCATAGATCGTCGACAAATAAGATAAAAGGAATAATGATTGCCATTATATTATTGATGACATGGTTTATACTTTATACCAAGTAAACGAATCCAGTTCTAATTAATGTTGTGACGAGGTGTCGTAAAATTGAAAGTATAAAAGAGTTAGGAGAATGACGACAAAAAGAGTGATTAGAAAAGATTTCATCCAAATTGGTGTGGGTATGGTCCTACCACCTACTATGAGGACCATACCGCACCATACCCACACGTCCTTTAGTACATGAACTGGGATTAGGTACGATAACTTAGAAAGTGCCTAAAGTTGGAATGACATTAGGGCTGACACATCAGCACCAAAAAAGTGATACACTTGTTTGGGAGATGTTTTTCACATTTTAGCACTGATGTATCACCCCCGATCATTCCAACTTTAGCCACTCTCTAAGTTGACCTACCAAGTCCTCAGTGACACAACCTTGTTAAACACACTATGTATCAAACCTGCTATGCTGGGCTTTTGTTTTATCATTATTTCTTGGCCTGGGATTACGTACGAATGAAAAAGAAGCTTCGTACAAATAGGTGCGAACAGCACCAGACTGACACATCATCTCCGAAAAGTGATTTACACTTTTTGGGGGGTTGCTTATCATTTTCTGATGTGCCTGTACCCTGGCACCTGATTTACACTTTTTGGGGGTGCTTATCATTTTCTGATGTGTCTGTACCCTTGCACCGTTTGCACCTATTTGTACAAACTTCATTCGTACCTAATCTTCTGAGTCATTTTCTGGGCTCTTTTAGAAGATGACAAACAAGGGCATTGTCACATAACAAGGCCGCCTTCTCAAAAAGTCGATCATACTCATTAGACCTTTATTTGATAAAAAAAGATAATAATAATAATAATAATAATAATAAATAAATAAATAAATTTAAAAGAAAAATTATCATCCAGATTCCCCTCCCATTGCATCCTCATTAATAGTTTTGTCTTAGCGTTAAGTATAAGATCATCTCCAAAATTAAATTTCTTTTCCAATTCGGCTTCTATTCATTCAGGGGCACCAAGCTGTGCTAAAAATCTTCCACAGCCTACACCAGGAACTGAAGCAGCTGTAGCAGGCACCCTAAGAAATATGCAAAATCTGCTAGTTGCCTGCACGTACATTCAGGAGCTTGCTAAGATTCTTGGAAGGGCATCAGACAGACGAGAATCTGTAATTAGTGAATATGTGGGTCGATGGAAAGCTGCTCTCTCTCTCTCTCTCATTAGTGACTGCATTTCACATGAAAAGACTGTCCAACCTGTTCTTTGTCAACTGATTTTGCCCAGAATAATTGATTTTCCTCAGCTCTTACAATGTAAACCGAAGCGGCATACTATTAGAGATCGGAATTTCTGGTTCTAAAAGTCTCCATGGGTTGACTAAGAGAATTGTTCACTTCTTGCTGACATCACAATTACTGCTAAAACGCATTTGGAAAACTGCAACTGCCTACTTTTCCATCATTAAAAAAAAAACCCTTTTACTATATTGCAGAGTATGCATGCTTTAGCTGAGAACCAGGCTACTGTTTCAGTCTTTATTCCTCAAATTTCATTTAACTCACTAGCTGATCAGTGGTATGCTCCTTAATTGAGTTAGTTCAAGATTAGTGTTGATGAGGCTTTTAAATATCACATATAGTGTTGGTTATGGTACTGTTATTATCCGAACTGATTAGTGAAGAATCTACACTGTAGAAGGAACATAAACTCAGTCCAGAGGGGGTCTGAAGAAACAGAATACCTGGCCATCTGAGCAGGACTCCAATTGGCAAAAGATCTCCAACTAGCTAATGTCTGGATGATTACCCCTCCCAGTTTGTCGATTGAAACCTTGAGAAGCAAACAAGATTCGCTGACATTGTCATCTGCTAAACATTAATGAACTCTTTTTTATTTTATCAGAAGATAAAAGATACCATACAAATTAGGATGGAGTGGATCAAGTACTAGAAATCAACGTCTTTATTTATATTCTATTACTAGCGAATGCCCCACGGGTGAATTTATACCTGTGAAATCTGCAGGATTTTAGAAGAAAATTTGACACAGGGAATGGTTTTAAAAATGTAACCGATTAAGAATTGAGAGAGAGAGAGAGAGAGACGATAGAAACATAATGTAACCGATTAAGAGAAAGGGGAGAGGGAGGAAAACATGGGGGTGGGGATGGGGTCCACGTGGCATTCTTTAAAAAGAAAAAAAGGAAAAATAGAAAGAAAATTGTGGAGGGATGACCCCCTTTGCTTTAGTATATATAGATTTTCCCTCAACATTGTGTGCCCACCAACCAAATAATAACCATAAAAAATGGGATCAAATGTCATGGCCTGGAAAAGAATGAGCCTGGATCAAACTTCTCTCCCAAAGGCTTGGAATGTTGATAGAGTTCTCGTATATGGAAGCTTGTATAAGTAGAAAACATATGCGGTGGTCAGGATGGACCACACCCAAAACAAAGTGTGCCTTAGGGAAAGGACTCTTGAGAATATAAATGACATGAGAAGTAGTGATGGTTGGGAAACATCACAACTCCTTATGAAGAGTCTTCTTGGAAAATGTAACTCCTTTGAGAAGAGTTGTGTTGGAGTTGTGTTGGTTAACCAACACAACCTTATCCATTTTTTCTCTCATGAAAAGTTGTGTAAATAGAGAAAAACCAACATAACCCTAAATTTATGGGTGTCACATACACTAAGGGTTATCTAGATAAAGATGTATCTTTTCCCTCACACCTTTTGGATAAGTATAAACAGAAGAGGGGTATGACCGTATCCCACATCAAATTGGATAAAAATTATTTCCTAATTTCTCTCTCTTCTCATTCTGTCTTAAACTCTTATATACTTGTCCAAAGGTGTATAAGTAATATCTAATCTCACTACGACCTCATCTAGAACCAGTTTATTTAAATCGAACCAAATCCAACCTATTAAAGTGATTGTCAAGGGAATAAGGCAACCCATTCTTGTTCTTATCTTATTAGCTGATGATCTTTAAAGCACCGACAATGGTATCAGAGCCAAGTTATCTAGATTCTTGATCAAATGATCCAAAGAATTACGATTCAATAAGAACTAAATACAATGCGTCAAACTGTATTTTTGACGAATTTTTTATACAAAATTAAAGTCTTGATCAAGTAAAGGAATATTCGTAGAGATATTGATATATCTCATTACATCAGCACTTGTAGCAGAACTAGTGACAAAGGATTGGTGGATAGATTATATAGCAGTTGGACATGTAGTCAATTACAAAGATGGGTTCATGAACTTTAAAGATATACCAGTCGCAAAACATAGAATTTATATGGACAATAATTCTTATTGTGACTTGTTGGGACAAGATGATTTCAAATTTCAATTGGGTAAGTCAAGTTTTGTTTTATTTAATATTTTATATGCACCGAACATTAGAAGAAATCTCATTTATGTTTCAGAATTAGAACAAAATTGCTAAATAATTAGGTTCAAATCTAGTAATGTAATAATTAAGTCTAAACTTGGCCATGAGAATCAAGGGATGCAAAGCTCATGTTCTAATACCAAAACCTCTTAAAGATAGGTTGAACAATTAAACTTATGAGTGTAGATTCATTGGTGATCTTGACAATGAATCTGGTTATAGATTCTATCATAAAGAAATGGTGATTATTAAAAACAGAGATGCTACATTCATAGAATAGGTTAAGCCTATTAATGATCTTGAGAAGATTTTATTGATAGATGAACATGAGTATCGGGGAACTGTAATGGAAATAGACTATAATGAAACTATTCATGAAAGTATTGTTGTACTAGTTAAACCGAAAGGATATTTTATGATTAGTGGGAAGAAAAGGTCTAGAGAACCTTCATACCTATTTCAGGACCATTATAGTTTAATGGTAGAGGAAGATGATTGTGTAGAAGATGATATCATTAATGATCCCAAGACATATGAGAAATGAGTGAGTCTAGAGGACTCAGCTCAATAAATGGAAGCTATGAAAGATCAGATAGCCTCCATAAAAAAGAATAATGTTTGGAGATTGTTAGATCTTCCGAATGGCCGAAAGGTAATAGAATGTAAATGGGTACTTAAGTCAAAGCACAAAGCTGACGGTACATTAGACAAGTATAAGGTTAGATTGGTGGCAAAGGGTTTTACCCAACAGCCCGAGATAAACTTTAAAGACATGTATTCACCAGTAGCTAAGTTTGTGTTGATAAAAATTTTAATGACTATAGTTGCGTATATAGATCTAGAATTGTACCAGATAGATGTAAAAAACGACATTCCTCAATGGATAATTGAAGGAAGATATTTAAATGCAACAACCAGGAGGCTTTAAAATTCAAAGACATGATGACAAAGTCTGTCGATATAACAAGTCTTTGTATGGACTTAAACAATCATCGAGGCAATGGTATTTGACATTCCATAAGGTTATTCTAGAATTAGGATATAAAATAAATAGATTTGACCACTATGTATATGTGTTGAAGGAAGATGATAAGATAACAATATTATCATCACATGTAGATGATATATTATTAGCCAGAAATGATTTGATAATGATTAATAAGACAAAATCATATTTGGGTTCTCGATTTGAAATGAAAGATATGGGTAAAGCATCTTATGTACTAGGTACTAAGATATCTAGAGATTGAGGATCGATAAAATTATATCTTGATCAATAAAGGTATCTTGAAAAGGTCCTTAAGAGATTTGAAATAGAAGGGTGTAAACTTGTTACTACACCTATCAAGGGACAAAAAATGGACAAGTCAATATGTCTACAAAATGAGCAGGAAAAAGATAGAATTGATAAAGTACCATATGCCCAAGTTGTGGACAGTTTGATGTATGCAATAATCTATACCAGACCTAATATTTGTTATGGAGTTCAATTAGTAAGTCAGTTTCAATCTAATCCATGAGAGACACATGACAAACGGTTAAGAGGATAATGAGATACCTGGAAGAAACCAAGAATTAAAAGCTAGGTTTTGGATTTAGGAAAATGAATATTGTTGAATTCTCTAATATAAATTTTGTAAGTGATTCAAATGAATGGAAGTCAACTAGTGGTCATGTGTTCCTCTTTGAGGGTGAAGCAGTTTCTTGGTCCAACAAGAAACAAACATATATTGCTATGTATTCCATGGAATCAAAATTTATTGCATGTAGCTTAGCAACAATGTATATTGTTTAGATTAGACATTTCATAAGATATTTGAAACTAGGTTTGGCAAACAACACAATCAATGTGTTTTGTGGTAACAAGCCTACTATCTCTATAATAGAAGTTAAGTTAATAACTCGAAGGCAAAGCACATTAATATAGATTATCGTTATATAATAGATATAATAGAAATAAGTGAAATTAAAGTCGACTGTGTTACCTCTGAAGAGATGGTAGTGGATCCTATGACCAAGGGATTGTTTTAAAGAGATTCAAAGAGAATATAATCAAAATGGGTATGGTTGGTCCAAAGGACGTCCAAAGTGTAAGAGGCTATATGAGAGGCATTATTGGAGGGATCTCAAAATGCCTGAGAAGAACAGTGAATGCACAATCAATTGGAACTAGTGTAAGAATGTATATTGGATATTCATAGCTAAAAAAAAAAACGACTTTGTGAGATAGTTATGAATGTAGTCAGAAGTGGTTAGGTTCACTAACAAGGCTTAGGTCCTCACATGCGTAGTCTACAAAAAACTTGGAGGAAAACTAATAGGGGTCTAGAGCGTGTAATGTAATCACTAAGTATTGGTGACAAGTAAGTCGATATTGTCATGGTCAAAGAAGGCCTTGCTCTTGGATTAGAGCGTAGGGAATACCTGATAAAAGATAAAAGGAAGGCCTTAATCTGTAAGAAGGTGGGGGGGGTGTAGGGAGTACTTTATCTTTGTCGCAAGTCTTTAATCTGAAATCAAAATACAGGCTAAAGTCGTCATTTGTGATACTGAATGTGAGACCTTAACCTCAAATACACTAGTACGATGATAGTCTTAAGCGACTAAAGTCGTTAGGGAGTACATTCAATCTAACAATGTTTGTATGGGTACTTGACGCATTTGGTTTAACATTGAGGACAATCTACTAAGGATAATGGATCACGTTATCCGAAACACTATGTAGTGATTTAACTAATTCTACTAGTTGCACAATATAATGGAAAGGAGAAGACACATGTGTTTAATAATGCCCAAATGGGAGATGTAGAAACGTATGGAGTGGTCATGATTTACCACACCCAAAATGAAGTGTCCCTTGGAGAAAGGACTCTTGACAAAATAAATAACATGAGAAGTATTGATGATTAGGAAACCTCACAACTCCTCATGAAAATTCTTCTTGGAATATGCAACTCCTTGAGAACAGTTGTGTTTGTACTCAACCAACACAACCTTATCTATTCTATCTCTCATGAAAAATTGTGTACGTAGAGAAAAATTGTGTTGGTTGACAAACCAACACAACCCTACATTTATAGGTTTCATATATACCTAGGGTTATATAGATAAAAGTGTCTTTTCCCTCACATCCTTTGGATAAGTATAAATGGAGGGGTATGATCGTATCTCACATCAATTTGGATGAGAATTATTTCTTAATTTCTCTCTCCTCTCATTCTTGTATTAAACTCATATACTTTTCCAAAGGTGTGCGAGTGATACCTAGGCTTACAACATCTCACTACAACCTTATCTAGAATTGGTTTATTTAAACCATAAGGAAACCTGTTCTTGTTCTTATCTCATATATATATGGGATAAAATGCAAAATTTATTTAGAAAGCAGTAAAAAGTGAATTGAAACATCACCCAAAAGGTGACATCACTCAAAAGGTGAAAGGTAAGGAAAAGAAGAAAACCAGAGAGCCCCTAAAGAAACTATATATCCTCACACCATACAAAGTACCACTCAAATATCATCAAAGTAAGCCCTAGTGGATACCCAATCAAATAAGAGCTTGAAAATAAATGATAAAATCTCTACATCGCTCCAAAACAAACCCTAAAAAATCCTATCATTCATTTCCTTCCACAAGCCCCAATAGATGGCCTTCCACCTTCCACAAGCCCCAACAGATGACCCTTGGAAGGGCACAACAAATGATACAAGGAAAACCAGCTAAGTCTTTAATCCACTAATCCAAAATCAGATCTCGAAATTGATCAAGCAAGGACAACGAGATTTGGTGATGAGAAACATCCTATAAGCCACAGAGCAATAGACAAAAATGTGATTAACTAGTTCCTCCATCGTACACAAGACACAAACCTCCATTTTCCCCCCCCCCTTCTTTCTACTCCAATTCATGGGATTGCGATGGAATTTCATTTTTGCACCTAAATTTGTGTCCAGAGCAGCTTGGATTCAAAATGGTATACTCTCATTCCAACCTCAACTCTTTGAAATAAACGCAGGCAGAGGGTTCTTGGGAAAATGAAGAAACAAATCTCCCCCTCCCCCAACTTAAATAAGCCTTTTCAATTTTATATATACTTGTTAGAGTTAGGGATACACATGGAATTATAGTTTTTGATATGGGTTATTTTTGAGAAGCTTGGAAATAAATCCATTAAAGGCTTAGTCGATTAGATCAAAGGAGTGGACAATTTTTCTCTTCTTTCTTTTTATTTTCTGTTTTCTAACTTTGTAAAGAAGGGTGGGGGAGAGGAGACCTAATAAGAGAGGAAATTCTCTCTTGTACGAACTTGCTACATGAATAAAAAATAAAAATAAAAAAGCTCTCTTGGATTTTCTTCTCCACGCGGCCGAAGGTTTCTCTATTCAAATCTCGTGCCTAGGTTTGAGCTTGGTTGGTCATTTCCAAGTTGAGGTTGGTGATTTCCTCAAAGTATTTCTATCTTCTTCTATCTTCTTCTCCTTCTTCTTGTTATATTTTCTGGTTTCTAGAATCCCCCTTTTGTTGAAAACCCAGTCCATAAATCTTTATCACCATTAAAACCTTCATCCATCTCTCCCTGCTTCAACACACACCAACCGATCGCCCTTTTTGCTTCTTCTTTACCAAAATTTTTATCATTGACCTCTCACATCAATCTTAAAACAATTAGTTGCTATAGAACCCCAAAATTTCTTTAAAAACCCATTCAAGAACCATACATCCTACTGCCCAGGATTTTCCAATAACCTTCCTTATAAGGTTTTCCTAGTGTTCCTTTGAAAATCACCATCCAAATCCTGCGGTTACACTAGAAGGGGATTATTTTGAAGTTTTGGAATTAAAACCCAAAGAAATCCAAGGCCTATACCTGCGGCCAGATTTTTCATCTTTGGGTTTTGGTTGATTGATACTCTTATGGACTTCTTTGCACCCGATTACACATGGGATCAACAGATTTCATCAAGGGACACATGTGAGTGTTTATTTGAATAAATATAGAAGGGAAATCCTTAGTAATTTAAACATTGAATTTTTGTTGGATAATTTTGGGCCTTCTAAGTGTTTGCTAAATTGTCTAAGTGGAGTTTTGGTGCTTATTCTACATCAAATTTGGTATCAAAGTCAGGTTTCAACTTGTCCTTATATAGTTGGAGTCCTTGGGAATCATCATGGTTCTATTAGTTTGTTGAGAACTGATCATTTTTGGAGTTATGAGTTGGAAATAGATTTCTCCCTCTCAAATCATCCCTACAGTAGTCTCAAAACTTGAGTTTTTGGGGTTTTAATTCAATCAAAAAAGAGTTCTCCTTGAATTATTGTCTGCAGTAGCTACTTGATGCGGTGGCATTACCATGGCTAGTGAAATTCCAACCTTTGTGGAAGCTAACACAGGTTTTTAAGGAAACTCAAGTGATCTACATGCTGTCCACTGGATGTGTCTTTAATTTTACTTCTTTTTTTTTTTTTTTTTTAATGTTTTGGGAGGGTTTTATTGGTGA
>JAOXJP010131583.1:0-13584 GCA_025762735.1 Platanus orientalis | reverse complement strand
GTTTTTGGGGGTGAAGTGACAACTCCAAAAGTGAATTGATTCCCCCCTCTGCCTCGGCCCTCGTGTGGCGCAGAGGGGCGTCGCAGACGATATCAGGCCCTCCAAGTGACGGTAGCTTTGTCATTTTGCACCCCTTTGTTAGTAATTTTGCTTGGGAAAGGATCTTCTGTTGGTAAAACAGCAGGAACTTCCTATGGAGTCTACCCACGCTGTAACACGTATTTGGAATGAACGGACAAAAAAATGGAAAACGATTTACCAAAAAAATCGGATAGGTGCCTGCTGTGTGGTTAAATCAGCTCACACCAGCCGACGATCCGCTCTCATTTTGTTTTGGGTAGGTTTAGGAAATCCACATCACCTCTTGTGCCCGAACTCAGATAGACGACAAAAGAAACACCCAAATTCATAGGTCTAGGATTGAGAGTATTTAACTTTTTGTTTTTCTTCCTGCGAACAAAAACAGTAGGTGATATGGTCTAGCTTTTGTAAATATATCAAAATTTGAACTGTACGGCATATAAGAGTTACCACAACTCCTGAATTGGCGGGTGGAACCATATCCAGTGTCTGTTACTGATCAATCTGCAAAAAAACACAAACAGTCTAATGTGTGGACTGGGCTTTACCCTGTTTAATCTGTGCAAACGTCAGTGTGTAAACTTTCTCAGTAAATCTTACATCCAGATTTTTTTTTTATGTCTGCTTTTAGATGGTCTGTAGATTCGCCCCAGTTGGAATAACCTTTGTTGTTGTTTCAGCTTCTTTTTAAGGGCCAGTGTGTTTGACATTATATATTTGTTTCTGATAACAACTGTTTGTTTGATTAGTCGAGAGATGTTTAACAAGTGGCAAGCTCAGAGGTGGTGGGCTGAGAATTACGATAAGGTCTTGGAGCTCTACAACGTCCAGAGGTTCAACCGCGAAGTTGTTCCACTTCCTACCCCACCAAGATGTGAAGAAGAGGTCAGCTCTCACTTATTTTTGCTGGTTAGATAGATGATATTGGAAAAAGAATAGTTCTCTTGCTATTGAATTTTCATCAAAATGATTTCTATTAAGCAAGGTTCTACAAGGGCAGAATCATGGCCCGGGTTCAACCCTAACCCTTCTAATCCAAGTTCGACCTAAAGGTAAGAAGGGTTGGCGTTTCCAGACCTTGGGTTAGTCGGAAAATCCCAACTTGATTTGGGTTGAAGCCTTAGGCAGCAGTACTAAATCCAAATTGGATTAGGGTCAAGTTGATTAGTCTCGGTTTGGGCTAGGGAGATCACTCGTGTTGGTTCTTGAGTTGGGACATTTTGTGTGTTGCAAGTTTGAGATTGCGTTAGCTCTCACAAGTCACAACAGCCCAACTCAAACCTATACTAGCAAGCTTCCCTTTATCAATATGAGGGCATGGCATCAGGGTAGGGGTGCTGAGATCAGGCTCATCTCGGGTTCATAACATAAGGATTAGACTCAAGCTTGTGGAGCTGAGATCAGGCTCAATTCATAAAGATTGAGGTGAGTTCAGCTCAGGTTCATCTCGGCTCACTAATCAAGCTAACTGCTTTAGGCTCGAATTTTAAAGCTCAATAACCCATATATATATATATATGAGACGCATCTTCTCCTGCTGGCCCATGACCTGTTAAGGTTCTGCCTACTAGTTGGCATTACATCATGGAGGGAAAAACTGAATTACAATTTTTGAAAGATGATTTTTCCCACTAATCATGTTATGGCATATGTCAGACAGGACCTTAACAGGTCATAGGCCGGTAGGAGAAGATCCTTAGTGCAGCTCGGTTCAGAAGACTCAGCTAATTAATTCAAATGAAGGCTTGGGCTCACCTTCCCGGCTGATTAACAGCCTTACATTAGGGTTAGTGTATCAGCACATACAGGGTTTGAATCATCTTTGGTTGAATGAAGAGGTACCATGTCTGTACCTGTCAATCGTATGACAAAATGACTGACACAAGGAATCTTTAAAATGTACATGGGTCAAAGGAGGAAATTATGCTTACCAAAAAAAGAGGCAGGTATTATAGTAAATACACAATAAACAAGTCTATGTATTTTTATCAAAGTACCCTTGTTGACACGGAAAAGATTAGGTACGGAAATCAGCTTTTCCTGATGTATCATACCACACAACCATGTCAAGGAGAAGGTTTGATTTGAGAGTGTTTTATGATGTTGAAAAGTGTCTATTTTCTCCTTGTTCAGACTTCTAAGATTGAATCAATTGAGGACAGCCCAGTGACCCCGCCATTGACCAAAGAAGGCTTACCTCGCAACTTCAACTGGTCGATGGGAATGGGTTACTCATCGTCAGATTCATTTGACCACCACTCAATGCAATCCCGCCATTACTATGATTCTGGTGGTCTCACCTCGACCCCCAAAATCTCAAGCATCAGCGGAGCCAAGACCGAGACATCATCAATGGATGCTTCTATGAGAACGAGCTCGGCGAGGGAGCCTGATCCCTCAGGAGAACTCTCTGTCAGTACTGCAAGTGGTCAGGAGACGGAGTGGGTTGAGCAGGATGAGCCTGGTGTCTACATTACTATCAGAGCATTGCCTGGCGGTACAAGGGAGCTTAGGCGTGTCAGATTCAGGTGAGCGTTTCTTGCTTTCTCACAATGATAATTTTCTGGAAACAAATGTTCTGCTGACGTATGGTATGTTGGGGGTTTAAAACGTTCGGGTCCTAATGTCATTCTTACTGAATGCAAATTTTAAGTTGTGCACAGGTCCTAACAGGATATAAGCAGACAGGACAGGATCCATGGGTGGGATTTGGTAGGAGGGTATTATTGTAAAGCACAATAAATATGTACCTTTGTCCCTTGTATTTTTTAATAGGGAAAGGATTTGCTGCACCTAATTTGTCTGTCCCCGTGTCCACACATAAAAAGTGAGGTGTATACGGTTAAAACTATAGAACAGTTTTAAAATAAAAAAATAGGTACCCATAAAATGGGGTTTATAGTTTTAAAACCATAAAAAAAAAGTGTTCAAATGAACATTTGTTCCCTATTTTTAGATGTACCAAGTTCAAAAAACCATCATATGTCAGCCTGTGGTGTGGGGACTCTCAAGACAAACAAATTTGGGTGTAGCAAATCCTTTCCCATATTGATACACCTTTTGTTCGATGTTGTGTCACATTCTGGGCAGAGATTAGCATGTTATCTGTCCATTAAGACCAGAGATGATCCAATCCTGGATTGAACACAGTTTTAATACTCCAAATAGATGAACCCAGGATCCAAACCTGGATTGAACACATAGGGTTTGTGTCTGACTTCCCTATTATGCTAACCTCCACTGGGGTCAGGGGACAGACATATCAGCACCGAAAAGTGATTTACACTTTTTGGGGGGCATAAATCACTTTTCGGTGCTGATGTGCTGGCCCCCCTAACCCCCAGCCGTGGTTAGCATAAATAGGGGAGGCAGACAGAATCCGCTGCGCTCACAGAGGGGTGTGAGCCCCACACAAAATGTGCATGGGGGCTCAGACTCGCCTGTGAGGGGGCGAATGTACATCCTGACTCTTTAAAACTTGGATTGGTAGAACACGATATCCGATTGTATTGTGATAATCTATTTGTATATTAACTTTATTAGAGGTTGGAATGAAGAACAGACTGTGTTTGTTATGTTTGTGGTACAGCCGAGAAAGGTTTGGAGAAATGCACGCAAGGCTGTGGTGGGAAGAGAACCGAGCCAGAATACACAAACAGTATTTGTAATTAATTTGAGCAAAACTTGCTGGTGGCGGTGGCGGTGGAAGGGGGAAGCTTGGATTGTATCTCTCACTACATTAACGATAGCATCTTCTTGTTTGCTTCTTTGTCTCGGTTCATGTAGAAAATTTCTTGTATGTTTACTTTTTAACTTGTTTGGATTTCTTTTCTTTTGCGGGTGAAAAGCATGACACTTGGAATTTGACTTAGTGCCCGTAGATGTTGATGAGAGGGGAATAAGATTTGGGGAGAGTGGGAAAACTGTCAATATTAGTGTTTCTGATCCATATTTTTTAAGGGAGAATGATTGTCTGTGTTGACACAGACCTATGTAGGCGTGCCATTGATTGACACATGATAAGTTTTTGAATTTGGGGTCTCTTTTTTTTTTTTTTTTTTTTTTTACACCTGAACACTTTTTTTGAATCCCAAACACATCATGTGTCAACTTATAATTCACCATAAACACTAGACACTTTGTCATCATATAACATTTTCTTCCTTTTTATTTTTTCATTAGTTTTGAAATATAGTCTTCAAAATGCTAGAAATGGATATAATGCTGAGAAAGTCCTACCAAGGGATAAGTCATATATGGGGAAAATTTTATTAGCGGTTAAATCTATATACTAGCCTGAAAATTGAACCTAAGAGGCCCAGCCCAACCGTAGCCTCAACAGTGCCCAGGCCCAACTTTTGGCTGAGATTTAAGTTTGGCCTCTATTTTGAAAATCCCATCCTGGCCCGAGGCCTGAGTTCCAAGATAATACATATATAGGCTTTTTAAAAACTTATTAATATTATGAAATAACTTCATGGGCCTTGGACAGGCTTCTGCTAGGAAAGCAAAGGCTTGCCAGTTTGGAGTGGATTTTGGCTAGGAAGGAGGTTGGAAACCAATAAAAAAATAAAGGAAATCCAATTTAATCTAATCCTTATTTTAAATCATATTTACTAACCTTATGCCATAATGTACAACATTTTTAATACTCCCCCTCATATTCATAAGGATTTTTGAGAAAAGTTTTCCTGGGTTTGACATTAACAAATGCTCCAGTAATTTATATTTGTTGATTTGCTTGCCAACTAATGTTGATAAATGTTGAGCTCCAACTTGTAGAATATGTGATACTTGAGTAGATGAGATGAGCCACATAAGGTTGTTGTATGGATGGAAGAGTGCAAAGTAGTCTCTTGACTAACAAAACCTGATTTACCCGGTGTGTGCAAGAGGCAGGGGAGTCCATGTGCCCCAAGGATTTAGCATGGATATCTTGGTTATCAAAAAAAAAAAAAAAAAAAAATGGTCTCCATAGGAAGAAGGCCTTACTGGGCCAGTATGATGGGCCTCTTGAGCCTACAAAGCCTCAAGCAAAAAAGTAATACCTCCATACAAACCAAAAGAGCAAAAGAATTTTTCTCATTTGGAATACATATAGAAGATCATTACCAAAAAAAAAGAAAAAAAGAAAAGAAAAGAAAAGAAATACATATAGAAGATAGGTTTCGAGTGTCAATAGGGCAGGAGCAATGATGGTAGGAGCGAAACCTAGGAATTGAAGGCCTAATTTCTTTGTTGGGTTGAACTACCTTAGTCAATGACAATGACAATTAGACATGTTGGATCTTCAGGAGTTGATGCACTGATTATTGAAAGCCATGGATATGAAAAGAAGTACTAATAGCCTCTTTGGCAGCCACCTGTAATGTAATTATTCATTTGAGTTTCTCAAGGCATTTGTAGCTATGAGGTGATGGTTTGTAATGAACTCATTCAAATTTATACTACTGATTTGTTAACTACAATCAGAAATGAAGTCATCTTAGGTTTTTATATAAAATGAAATGACTTACGTTATCTAGCACAAATCGGTGCAAATCTGAATGTGTTCATTAGAAACCATCCCATTGTGGCTACAAAAGCCTTGAGAAACTCAAATGAAATGATTACATTACAGGTAGCCGCCAAACGCAGCCTAAATAAATAAAAAAAATCGAAAGTTTAAAGGTCAAAACTAAATGTATGAAAGATTAGAGCCCAATAAGCAGGGCAAGGTTGCCAGTTGCCGGAGTGCAACAATGTGAAGAACGCGAAGATGAGCTAGATCCGATCAAACACCTTTGATACCATGAAGAAACTTGTAAAAAAAAAATCTTTATTGATGATTTTCTCTAGCATGCAAACTACGTCTAACAAGAGGTTTTGATAGATAGTTACAAAGATAAAGATAGAATCCTAAATCAATTCCTATAGAAATTAAATCAAATTCAGCATAATCGATTCCTAATCATATCTACTAAACCTTATTAGCGTAAGTAATAATATTTCCAAATAGGGAACTCTTGTAGTGCTTTCGTTTAATTTGGGCCAGTTCATAACACCATAGCATGAGATAACCTAGCCAGGTAGACAGTAAAAGGTGTTGGGTCAGGAACAAAAGGAAAAAATCTCCTTCCTTGGCGCTATAAACTTTAGGTCTTCTTATTCTTTGTTTTTGTTTTTTTGGGGTTTTTGGTTTTCTGTTGTGGTAAAATTTTTTATAATTTTCTTTTGAAACAGGAATAATGGCCCAACATTGCTAGTGGCCCTTGAAAATTGTTGAAACACCTATCTACAATCCATAGAAGGGTAAGTGAGCTGGGTTGGCCCAGCGGGCTACTTGATTCAGGATTTTTTGGGCTTGAATAGTGTCACCGTTTGAAGGTTTAAGGGTCGGGCTTTGGTCTAATTTTATTGCCAAATTATGTATCTGATCTGTGTGAATACAAGTAAGGCCATCCATGAAGTGTTTTAATCATCTCCAGTTATCAAAGGAAAAGGATGTCCTACACCCAATTTGTCTGTCCCCTGGTCTCCCTACGCACAAAGGTTGGTGTATAGGGTTAAAACCGTAAAAAAACTTTCATTATGTAACCAAACAAAGGGACTGACGGAGTTCTTGGAGGCATGCAAGACAAGTGCCTAACAGAGGGTATTTTGGTAAATCCACATGGAACAAAGGAAGACATTACAGTAATTACACATTAAACAAGTTTTCGTATATTTATTAAAGTACTCTTTTTTGGGTGTCATGTCACTACTGGGCATGTACATACTTGATATCTCTCCATTTAGTCTGAAGATGATTGGAAACCCTCCCTCCCAAGGTAGCCACTTGTGTAGTTTCCTTGTCCATATTAGCCCGATGAGGATTCTTTCTAGGTGGATGCTAACCTCCGCCAAGGTCAAGGGATGGCCACATCAGTGTCAGAAGTGATTTACAGACACCCCCAAAAAGTGTAATTCACTTTCGGTCTGCCCGTTTGAAAGTTGACAGAGGTTAGAGGAGGAAATGGTCGGCGTATAAAGTCCAAGCCGATATTAGCCCCATGTGTTCATATCTTATAACAACCTTCTATCACAAGATAGCTCTTGAAAAAGAGCAAATCCTCTACTTTGAACTTAAAGTATGGCAAAGTACCGCATGTGTCTGCAATGCGACACATACCCAAAAGATCAAATTTGGTAGTAATAGGTGATTTCCTTTTTTATGTTACGTGTTGCATTAAAGAACGGCAGACTTTGCCACACTTTAACCTGCAGTAGAAGATAGGCAATTGGACAAAAGAAAAAGAGCTACGATGAAAAAACACATGGTTCCATAGGGCTACCATCTTGAACAACTCTATATTATGATTCTATCACACCAGAGCAAACCTTGCTCTCAATTAAGCTACTCTAATCAAACCCACACCAGTAACAGTAATACTTGCAATGCTGATAAGCATCCAATTGTGAGTCCCACTTCCCCAATATGCTTGCAGAATTCAAAAGGAAGAGAATGACTCTTTGATTTTCCCTCGAAGGCATCCTCAGCAAGTGGCAGTGACTTAGATTCCATGCCATACCCTTTTCAATGGCGATTGGACACCAACCCCACCCCACTCTCAAACCCATTTAAGAGAGAGAGAGAGAGAGAGAGAGAATTGCTATGCACGTGATAACCTAACCCACGCACGCGACAGTCCCAAACAGAAGAGGCTGTCCCTGTGACTGAGCTTTGTGTTTGTTTGTTTGAGAGAGAGAGAGAGAGAGAGAGAGAGAGAGAGTCTGTCCAGCAAAAGAAAAGGACAGTTATAATGACAGTTATTCACTGTGTTCTCACATTGGAAGTTTGATCACGACATCCCTCTCCTTGGGATCGCCAACCAACTCTTCTTTTTCTTCTTTTCCTCTCTCTCTCTCTCTCTCTCTCTCTCTCTCTCTCTCTCTTAAACTACCACCCAGAGAGACAATGACCCTCTACCCTTCTTTATCAAAAGCTGCCATGTCTGCTCTCTCCACCATCTTTATCTTTTCTTAAACGCCTAAGAAGCCCAACATTCAGATGGTCTCACACGAGATTCTCAAAGAGTATTCACACATTAGATGACCAGAGCTCAAACACAAACGTGTGAACTCATTCTTTGACAACCAAGTGGGAAGCTTACTGATAACGATGTTGTCTCTCTTAAGAACCCTAAGATAAGGCAGAGTGACCAAACCGCACGTGCCCTTTGGACATGTCTCAGACAGAGAGTGCCAGTCTTCCACTTGCCTTGTGTGCTGCTCCCTCGGGAAGTCACGTGATCCCCACTTGGCTCGTGTGACCCATCCGTTGCAAAATTTGTATTTAGCTGTTTGCACGTGGGTGGGCTCTCCGTACCCTCCTACGGCAGTCCATTAATATTGGCTGACAGCATGGAAAGGATAAAATTACTCCTTAATTTAATGGAGAAATGTTATATCCAAGGAGGATTTATTATAATCCAAGGAATGATGTTAAGGGGTATTTTAATTAATTTGTGAGATCGATAGTATAATTGTGGGACCACCAGATCAATCTTTGCTTGGATTTTCAGAAATCCTCCCTGGATTTTCCATAATCTTTGCATATAATGATGATGATGATGATGGTAATGATGTCTAATTAGCTAAGTTTTGATTAGTCAACGTTGATTATCTTACCTTCGGATGACAATAGCGAGGGGGGGGGGGGTTCTTCACCCTATTTAGATGCAAGATTTGAAGTATTGGTAATGTAAATTGATGAATCTTTGTTACATGAAGATATAAGCATTGGCTTCAAATAAGGTGTAAATGATACAAATTGTACTTTAGTTACCTAATATGAAATTATTAAGGCAATATTAGTAGTTAATGATTATAACTATATTAGCATAAAATGCTTTCATATACAAACTTGTACTTTTTTCTTCAATAAAATGAGCAAAAATGAGATCAAACGAAAAAAAAAAAAAAATCAAAACTAGGAAAAAATATAGATAATGTGGTGAATGTGCGTGTGTGTGTGTGTGTGAGTGAGAGAGAAATTCAAAATAGTATGTTTTAACTTCTAAGCTCTGTCAATTAGATGTTATACCTATTCAATGTACCACTCATATGATAATGTATTGATATTAATTCATATGTGTATTGATATTGATACAACCAATCCTTTCAATTATGCTTAATTGATACACTTATCGAAAATATATATATATACAACCCTCCTGGCTGTCTCTGCACCCCTACCTTCATTATCATTGAGGGTTAGCTGATGATCTGGAAGCTGGAAAAAAAAGAAAAAAAATCAAAACACAAATAGATATCACACCATATTAAATATATGGTTTCGGATCAATATCTTAAACCTAAGTTTGATGGAAATTAAGTGGTTGAGAAGATAAGGCCAATTGGACCCTCAAGAGGGCACACCCCTATCTCTGTGACTCCTCTTAATTGTCTGTTGTGGGAACTTAATTGTCAACCACATCTTACGCATTAAAACTTTAGTTCTCCATTACAAGATTAGGCTCCTCAACCTCTTGGGTGATACGGACCCAAGCTCTATATTCCATATTTTTGTAGGACCAGATTAAGCAAACCCATGTCCTAACAAGTTTCAATGTGTGTGTAAACGTGTGGACCTGAACCAGGTGGCCCTACGGCATTACTGGTTCGCACGTGAACGGGTCTGAACCGTTTAAAACCGGTCCTACGAATTAGGGTGGCTGAGCTGCAACAAACCCCATGCATGGTTGGTGACCTATACGTGCCTCATCCATTTGGGATTACATCTGAAAAATAACTAATAACGTTTAACATTAAATTAACAAATTAAAGAGGATTACAAGTTAGTTTTAAAACAAAAAAAGATATCTGTTAGTAGCTGTTTAGATTGGATGGTGGGGAATGGTCAAGAAAGAAAGTCCATGGATCGAATGGTTAAGATCAGTTTGGTGGTTATATCTTTCTTTCTTTCTTTACCTTTGTCTCTCATTTTCTCCCTATTGGGTAGGGTTTTCTACTTAATTTCAGGGTTGAAAGATCAAAGAGACGATTGATGGGACAAGTGGGAAGGTTTTTGCAGTGTTGTAAATCATGAAATCTCTCACTTCTTGGCTTTGTTATTATTATTAAAGGTGGGGCAGAGCCACCACTCTAGGCTGGCCATTAGAAGCTAAGGTGGGCTCCTAGAGATAAAATGGAGGATGACAAGAATGATGGAAGCAGATTTTTTTTGTACGCATGCTTCCAAGTCGACGGGAGATGTAAGATAAGGCAAGGGCATCTTTATGGGGTAAGGAACAATAATTTATTACTTACACTTAATTCTATATGGACAACTCTACTTATGAGGAAGCAGGTTTCTAGTTTTTTTTTATATAAATAATAAAAATACAAAGTATACAAACCTAGTTTTCATGCCTTAAAAGCAAATGTTTGTTTATTCTTATTTTCCTCTTAAGGAGGTATATAGAAGAAACATTAATGGTCCTTCATTTAGTTTCATCCTCAGTTTTGTACTTCCAAGACTAAATCATGAGATGTAGAAATGAGAAGGTAAGAACTAGTTTATTAACACCTCTCCAAGAACAGTTCCTCTCCAGGAGAGGGTCTTAAGGTTAATCCCTTCAATAGCATTCTGCAAATGATTGCATTGATAATGTCTCTCCCACGTGTGGTATGGGACGATCCTGTGATCTAGTAATTTGTGGGATCATGAGTTGCCCTATAAGAAAGAAAAGGGACAATTAGCTTCACATTGGTAAAAAGATCATCCATTGGCAGTGAAGAAGGGGATTTGCCAGGTTGCTTTGTATGACTCATGGCATATTGCTTTGTATGTGTGTGAGAGAGAGAGAGAGAGTTTTGCCGATGCCACAGTTTTTTAAGAGAAAGAGATAAATACATTGATAAATAGAGAGACATACAAGGGTTTTGGAAAGAAAAATGAGGAAAGGAAATAAAGAGAGGAAACCAATTTTATTTATCTTTTGGTAAATGGGAAAATCTGTTGCTTTAGTTGTCTCGTCTCGTCTTCTACTTGTTCTAAATTAGCCTTAAATGAATTTAAATTTTATTTCTTTACTGAACATCCAAGAATTTATATATATATCATGGCTCCATCGGCATTAAAATACTTTTCCTTATCATAATTATTGTAAAGTCAATTATAATAGTAGCAACCAATAAAAGGATAGCATAAATAAAATTACTATATAACATCAATAATTTGTGATAATTTAGGACTTACTATGGCTCATGACATTATATATCTTTTATTTTTATATTAAACAACAAGAATTAGAAAATAACAGACCATTAAATACTACACAATACTGTTAATCACTGTCATTTGAATTGAATATCATGGTGAGGTAAAAAAAAACTAACATAGGTAGTGGCCAGGAACGGATTTAAGGAACATATGATTTGCCATGTGTTTCATGTTCAGACGATTAGGAGCCACAAATGAATGGGTCTCACCTCAATTTTTGTCAATGCCAAAAAAAACATTGGTTTTATATAACTACATCAATGTTGGCTGTTTACAGCCTGAATATGTGTTGATAAGAGTAATTAAACACTAAATATTGAACCAATTTCTCTCCAGGATGCAATATTACTTCTTCAAGAAAGACGCATGGGTTCAAGACTTACCGACAGCATTCCGCAAGTAATTGTGTTGTCGTTAGCCAATTCCACAGTGCAGGCCACTTATGATGTGGCAGTGGACCCATATGATTTGGTTAGCTATTAATGCAATGCCCTCATCCAACACATTGGGTGCGGCAATATTATTGAGGGTGCGTCTACATACACCCACCAGAGCATCTTGCATTCTTTCTTAGGTGGGATGATGGTAGTTGAAATGTGAAAGAAATTTTCCTTGTGATGGTACGTAATACATTATTTGACTTGGTTAATGTTCATGATCTAAATGGGATCTCTTCTTTTCTCAAGTTGGCCATTATCTAAACTGAACTCTCTTCTTTTCATCACTTTGAATTATGTTTATCTTGAAAAAGTGTTTTTCTCATGGGCTGGTCTAGAATTTTTTCTTTAGTGACTTAACCAGTTTTTTTTTCCCTCTCCAAGGTAGGGGTGAGGTGGGAAACACGTGGATGTATGTCTTCCAGAAACCACCTATGCTAGCACATGTAACATTTCTAGCCAGGTTGATATCCTCTGCGATGCCCCCTTTTGTGACACCCTGTGAGGCAAGACACAAGGGGGTGGGGACCCATTCACTTTTGGGGGGTGATGGGACATTCCAAAAGTGAATGGGTTCCACCCCCTTGTCTCTTGCCTCATGGGGCATCGCGGAGGATATCGTGCCTATCGATCTGATTTGTGAAGAAGATGTGCAAAAGAAAAGATGCAATTACACACAAGGTTTAAATGGTTTGGCAAGAATTCCTACATGTGCACGGACTTGGAACAATATTACTACGTTCAAAAAGAAAGATGAGCAATTGTTCTATAAAAGTCACCTCTTGCTCTCTCCAATATATGCAAAACTAGGGTTTTAGCTAGCTCCAAGCACCATAGAAGTAAAATATAAACGATGATGACACATTAAATTTTGAGGCCACGCGAATAATATTCTTCAATCAATAGTATCCCGGTTACTAATTAGATTCAATCCTCAACATGATTGCTTTTAATGGAACTGGCCCATTATTAGTCCGATTCAAATGAATACTAAGTATGCATAAAACAAGCCAAAAACAAATGAGAGAAACTACCACATTTTTGCAATGAAGACCTCAGTTTGCGGATGGAACTGGCAGTCAAGCCACATACCGATGGTAGCATAGAGTTTCCATTATGCCAAGAGATGATCCTTCTCTCTACTACAGTTTGTTCTAACAGTAGTAATTGTAGTGATATATAGCTTTTGAATATACAAATGCGCATGAGTGTTGAAAATGGAAGCCATTAACGATTCTAGTTTACCATTTTCATTTTTTATGTGTTTTCAAAATTTTTAAAACCTTGTTTTGGGTTTCCTCTCAAATCGGACATTTTGAAAAACTTAATGCATTATATAAATTAAAACATTCACTCCTCTTGTGTATTTTGAGAGAGCATTCTCTTTTTTGTATTACTACTACAAGGGCACTTGAGTTGCATTTTACACTTTGCATGTACGCATTGTCGTGGAGTTGTAATATTCTTTTTTGATGGACCAAGTGAATTTTCATGGAATCCATGAGGTGAATCCACACAAATTTATGGATTTAATTTGCCAAAATAAAAATGATCTGCAACAGACGAAAGTGATCCTACAGATAAAAAGATTTAGGTTTAACAAGTCCATGAATCCACACAGAATGAATCTTGTCAAACCCACGAATTTGTGACTAAGCCTACAGGGATTAGGTCCATAGGTTTGTGGGAGAAATCCCGTGAACTAGTGATTGAGGCCTACGGATCCTTATGGATTATTGAATGAAGCATGTGGATCCGTGACTCAAGGTGGTTCCCGAATAGGTTAAGTTGTGGACGAATTGGACGGACTAGGCTCTGTCT
>JAOXJP010131572.1:0-27574 GCA_025762735.1 Platanus orientalis | reverse complement strand
TCCCCAAGTAGTGGGAAGCACGGTGAAGCAAGTGGAAGTTATTTAGGGAAAGGAGTGAAAGCCTTTGGAGATTGGAGTAGAAACTTCTGGATAATCGACCTGGAAGCGATCAAAGAAACAATGTTGTATTTTATTTAATGTAAATCCTTTTTTGTTAGCATTGAATAAAGTATTATCTATGAGATTTAGTAGGAAAAAAAAATAGTATTGAATTTATTGTTTCTATAATTTTATTTTAATTCAATAAAAAAGATTCAAATTTGATGGTTTTTATTCAAAGTTTTCTATAGTCTAAGAAGTTAGTTTATGTACAAAAAATCTTATGCACGGTAAAATCGACATGGCTGGACATACTAATAACAAGTGGTTTGCATATTGGTTTATATGTCATGATTCTTTGTTACTTACGTAGTATAGCTTTTAGGGTTATAATACTTTATTAAGTTTATTCACTTTATTGTATTGCAGTTGAACTTATTGTTTGTAACTTATTGGTAGTTACTTTATTGTTGTTTTTCACTTCTCGTTTCTTGCTTCCTAAGGATTTATTGAGCCTCGCGTTCGCATTGCTTCTTGCTCTGGTAATTATGCTCTAAATAATGTGTCTAGAATTTGGAACTTTTTTTTCTCCTCTTTCTAATGGATAATGATAAAATTTTATTGGAAACAAAGGGATTAAGTACAAAGGAAAAAGCAATGGAAAGAATCCAAGTGTGAGAGAATAAATACAATAAAAAGAGAATATATTGGAAAGGCCTGCCCCAAAAAAGATCTCCTCCCTTGAGACTCCTAGCAAGCAAATCAGATAATTCGTTTGCCAACTTTGGCATCCATAAGAACAAGTTCATTCTAGAGCCTGAACCTCTCTCAGATAGTGAGACTCTCACTAAGTTTCTCATCTATTATCTTGAAGCCACTTAATATTGATGGAATAATTTCCCTATACAACATGAAAGCCAATCTCAAAACTTGTAGAAGGAATAGTCTCAGCTCAAACTGCATCTCCAATTCCTACTAATCCATTGTATGTCCATTCTTCTACACTTTCCCAGGAGTCTGATGACTACTCATAGTCATAACTATTACCTCGACACCAAAGGGTTTGACCCAAGTCTTTATTAATGTCCTAGTACTGGTCTAGAATACACATATGTTACTATGACTATTTTAAAACACTCCAGCTCCTGAAGGCTTTGGATTTTCAAGTTTTTTTTTTTGATAAATACCTTTGGACTTTCAATTAAACACCCATGAAAGTTTACTTTGATGCTGTCCGAGTGAGCAGGGTCCAGAGGGGCTACAGCTCTAACTAAACATTCTTCTTTAATGAAGGGAACTAATCTGGGTTGGGAATGAATCTTCAATATATGGTCAACCATACAAAATCTTGCTGCCAGATTCACTTTCCATGGCTCTGAAGTCTGAACACTTCTTTAATTCTTCCTTTGCGAATAATACAGCTGGTTCACCCTTTTATATACTAGGCTTTCAGATTTTTAACATTTAAACAAAAGAGACTAATCCATAAAAAGCTCTCAGACCAGTTTTTCTTGTGGGTAGGAGCATATGAGGTCCCAAGGGAATTACCCTCTTTCAGATCAGATGGCACAGATGTCCCTCCATGGGGAACCTTTAGAGGAGGATCAACCATGAAAGTCTGAGAAGAAGAGAGGAAGCGATGAGAGACTTCCTCTCATTGCTTGATTGGAAGCTTCACTTTGTTTCAGAACCTGAAAGAAATATTCTCAGTTTCTTAACTTCAGAAGTTGCTTATATTTCCAGTTTTTCCCTTGAATCACATATTAAACTTTGTATCATTTATTTTGTACACCGAAGTGGTGCTACTTCAAGCTTTGTACCTGTCTGATTAATGTGTTTGTTCACGTAATAGGAGATGGGTATGAAAGGAATGGAACAGTCTTACCTGGGTTCACATTCTGGACATTCTAGTGTTTTCTACACTCCCAACAAGTGCTGTTTTTGAGGTTTCTTCTTGAAATACTGACAACGCTTGCATTGTGTTCATTTATATCAATCTTCATTAAGTGAATTTCATCTCATTTTATCACTACATGTGGTATTGTCTGGTTGTGTAAATGGCGATTGTCTTCCTTTTCCCTTAACATTTGGTTGGGGTGGTTTCCTTGAATATCATATACTAATAAAAAAATCAAGAAAAGTGGTGGAAGTTCCTCTTTGATGTTTTAGAAAAGTTTGGTTCCGATAAATAATTCATAAACATTAGCGGTAATTACTTATTTTATCAAATATTTCTCAGTGGTCCGTTATGGTGCATTATATGGACTTGTCGATAGAGAAAGAGGACCAAGACAAGTTGATCATCCTCATTCCCCTCCACTTTTTTATTATTTTATTATTTTATTTTATTTTTAATAGTAGAAGAGGTTTTGAGCAGAGGTCCTATTTCATACCTTTCTTTGTAGGTGACACGTTTAATCCTTACAAATGGATCTAAATATTGATTAAAACTATTTTTTTCTTGATTGGACAGGCATGAAAAATACCTCAGGAGAAATTCATTGAAAGATTTTCTATTTGGGTGTTTTTTTTTGTTCAAAGGCAGACTGAGAAAGGAGTTTTTAATAACTTTTTGGAAAGATTCACCAAACATATTGAAGGTTTGCAAGTTACATATTCTCACTTGGTGGTCAGAAATTCTTATGAAGAATGTGCTATCCACCTTCTTGAGGGGCTACCTATTCCCAAAGGTACTTAAAACTTGTCCGCCAGAATTTAAGATTTCTCTGGAATAACAAAGAAGATCATAGACATCATTGACTTGCCAAAGACAATGTCTGCATACCAATTGATGGAGGAGGGCTAGCAGACTGCTTTCAAGAAATAATCTTTGATCTATATTCTTTGCATTTAATACCTTCTCAAGGTGATTGGGATGTAAATGATTTCCCAGGTATTTCTTAGACATGGTAAGAAGTCCTTGCATGGATGAAGCATATTTTCATGGAGTGCAGATGACTTATTGGACAAGTGGTTCACTTTGTCGAATTTTGTAATTTTCCCCCAAGCTTTCCCACCGTAACACAGTTAGATGATGGTAATACTTACTAGAACCTCGCTGTAGTGGCTTATGTGCTTACAGATGAAGTTTGGATGCCATCCAAAACAGTGGCATCATCTAATGAGGATAAAATTATTTGTAAATTTTTTTTTTATTAAAGAATTGCGAAATCTTATCTGTATTAAAGCTGCAGTGACATACCGGCGCAAGTTAATTCAGAGCAATGCAAAAGTATCTTCTCGTGGAAACTTGTTCAAGGTTGAGTATCAGGTGATGAAGCTATTCAGTCTAAAGGTGTTTCATCTGCAAGTGCCTATGTTTGTTTGAAAGCAAGTGCGAGAAACTTTCTCACCTGTTCAATGATGATTTAATCAAAGAGGTGTGCTCTGAAGTTAAATCTATTTTTGATCATCAGTATATTGTTCCTGTTTTTGAAAAGGATAAGGAGAATGCCAGAATGACGAGTTGAAATAGTGAGGAAAGACATTGAATTCTTTTTATTTAACAGAAGATAATGGTGCTAGATGGAGTGGAATTGTGGAACAGGATTTTTGTAGCCGACCCCAAGTAGTCAAATAAGGCGTTGTTGAGTTGAGTCGAGTCCAGATGAGTTTATTCAATTTATCCAAAGCTAAGGCAGTTCACCAAATCAATTATAAACTCAAAACCTGGCATAATGACCACTTCTTTCAAGGTTGTCAAGATTCAAATCGACTTAATTGATCCTTCCATCATCACTAGCATTGAGAGCCACATTTTTTGACGTCTCTAATAAGATCATCTTCATTAAATGGTACAAACAAAGATGGATTTCAAACTCAACATCAACGATGCATCAATGGGAAACCCAGGTCTTATAATGGTGTTCGTGGTGGTGAAAACAAATCATGACTGTTATTTGATTTCTGGGTACAACAACTTTTTATGGTTTTACTTCAATTTTGGAAGGTCCCCCCTACCCGATGGGATCTGTTATGTGATGCAAATTGGTCACTTCTATTTCTCATCTGTATGGACGATCTAACTAGGGAATTGACTCCGAGATAATTAACTGTACACTCTTCAACATCGTTTCTGTCCAAAGCAAAGCAAAGCAAAGTATCTTCCCCTATAAACTTTTTAGTATTTTAGCTTGCATTTTCGCATACCGTGTCTAGCCAATTGGGTTATACCGTACCTTTTTTATTTTTATTTTTTATGCTTGTCGATGATGGCTTCTTCCATAATTAGAATTTTGTCAAGTTTGGTTGCCAAAACTTGCCGGAAAGAGGAAAAAAAAACATTTTCCAGATGTCTGATTGCCAAAACAAAAATAAACAAATAATAAATAAAAAATAAAATAATAAAAAAGGAGCATGACAGTACCCCACTGTTGGGCATCCCTCCTCACTTGGAGGGTGGGACCCATAGCCCATAAAGGGCAAAAGAGTCTTTTGACTCTTGATAAAAAAAAAGGGAAAAAAAGAAAAAAGGTGTAGAAAAATATCTAGGTTTTGCTTGGGAGCAAGGAAGAAGAAAAAGAAAGGGGGTTTGTGGATCCTTTTTGGGTTTAATCTCCTCCTCTATGTTTTTTGTTGATTGAAAGTCCAAAAGCAAGGTTCTTCTCATTGTTTGGGTGTTTAGAGGTTGGGGATTTCTTCTTGTGAATAATAGAATGAAATTGAAGAAGAGGGTGTGAAGATTGGTGTTTTTTCAAGGGATTGTGAGCTATTTGCTTTGCCATTTCGTGTGATTATATATTGCATTTTATTTTCATTTGGCTTTTCTCCATCAATTTGCACAAGAGAATAGGGAAAGTGTGGTTTCCAAACCAATAGTATCAAAACCTGGGTTGAAAGGTGCTTTTTGTTGTGTGTCAATCAAAATGGAAGCAAACACATGAGGCTTAGATGATTACTTTAAATGAAAATAATTTGACTATTTAGAAAACAAAAATGGAGGATTTGTTATATTGTGAAGATTTATATGCTCCCATTGAAGGTGATAAATCCAAACCAACCGGAACGTAAGATGATGATTGGAAAAAGAAAAACTAAAAGACTATTGGTACGATTTGACAGTGGTTGGATGATAGTGTTTTCATGTATCAAATGAAGTTTCTGCACAATCTTTTTGGAAGAAGCTAGAAGATTTATATGAAAGAAAGATCGTCAGTAACAAAGCTTTCTTGATTAGAAAACTAGTAAACTTAAAGTTCAAATAAAAGGGTTCTATTGCAGAGCACTTGAATGCAATACAAAACATTGTGAACCAATTGATATCCATGAAGATGGTGTTAGAGGATGAGTTTCGAGCTTTGTTATTACTTAGTTCATTGCCGGACAGTTGGGAGACTCTAGTAGTCTCTTTTAGCGACTGTGCTCTAGATGGAGTTTTGACTATGAGATTAAGTTTCTAGTAGCTTGTTGAATGAGGAAACAAGAAAGAAATCTATGAGTTTCTTACATTCCGAAGCTCTTGTTATAGAAAGTTATGGAAGATCCAAAAGTAGAAAGTCAGAATACCATGATAAATCAAAGGGAAGGTCTAATTTAAGAAAGAAAATTACTTGTCATCATTGTAGCAAGTCAGGACATATTAAAAAAGATTGTTAGAACCTTAAGAAAGAAAACAAGAAATAAAAGGATGAAGGAAAAGAAGACAAGGAAACCATTACAGTTGCTTCTAATGGTGATGTTATTATCCTTTTAGCTTGTGAAGGGACATGCCTTGGTCTCACAAGTGATGAAGATTAGATGATTGACACTAATGTTTCCTTTCATTAGACTCTATGAAGGGATATCTTTATTTCATATAAGTCAGGCGGATTTGGTGTCATAAGGATGAAAAATAGTGGTATCTCAAAAATTGTGGGGAAATGTGATGTATATGTTGAGATCAATGCTGGTTCCAATTTAGTGTTCAAGGATGTGAGACATGTACTCGATCTTTGGGTTAATCTAATATTTATGGGAAAATTAGATAAAAAAAAAGTTACAACAACTTTGGTTGTGAAAAATGAAAACTTACCAAAGGGTCTCTTGTGGTAGTAAGATGACAAAAATGTTGTTTCTTATACAAGATTCAAGCACACATGTGCAAGGATGAACTAAACACAATAGAGAAAGAGTCTACATATTTATGGCATAGGCGGCTAGGCCATATGAGTGAGAAAGGGTTATAAATTCTTGCAAACAAGGATCTCATTCCTAGTATTCAAGGTACTCATTTAAATCATTGTGTCGATTATTTGGTTTGTAAGTAACATATGGTATCTTTTTATAAAATTTACCATATAAAAAATTAGATGTTTCGGAATGTGTGCATTATGATGTTTGTGGTCCTGTGAAAGTTAAGACTCTTGGTGGTGCATCTTACTTTGTCACTTTAATAGATGATGCTAGCAAAAACGTATGGGCATATGCATTGAAGACCAAAGATCAAGTTTTAGAGACTTTCAAGCAGTTTCATGCTCAGGTTGAAAGAAAAATGGGAAAGCTTTTGAAGAGTATTCACATAGATAATGGTGGTGAGTATCGAGGTCCATTTAAATAATACTGCAGAAAACATGACATCCTTCATGGGAGGACTATTCCCAAGACTGTACAGCATAATGGGGTTGTAGAAAGAATGAACTGTACCATTGTAGAAAAAGTCTAATGTATGCTCGCACATGCCTAATTACCAAAACCCTTTTGGGATGAGGCAATGAGCACTGTGACCTACTTGATTAATTTATCTCCTTTAGCTCCCTTAAATGGAGATGTTACAGAAAGATTATGGAGAAAGAAATATATTTTTTATGGATACTTGAAAGTGTTCAATTGTAGGGCGTTTGTGCATATACCTAAGGATAAGCAGTCCAGGCTTGATGAGAAATCAAAGCAGTGCATCTTCTTAGGTTATGGAAATGAAGAGTTTGGTTATAGGTTATGGGATCCATTTGGAAAGAATCTAATTAGAAGTTGAGATGTGGTCTTTTTTGAAGACCAAAATCTTGAAGATTGTGAGAAGGTTGAGAAGTCACAACTTGTTGTTGATGACTTCGTTGATATGGATCCAACCCCTCCTCCAGTAACACATGATGATAGAGAAGCAGTGCATGATGGGCGTGATGATGCAGCTTATGGAGTCAACATTCCTACATGTGATGTAGAGTAGGGGGAGTAGCCTCCACAAGAGCCACCAATTAAACATCATATGATGACAAAGACCTTATCCAAGGTGAAACTTGAAGTGTGTTGTAGCATTGCAGGCATGAGTAGGGTGAAACCCTCCTCATGATTCAGGAGGGGGAGATTGTTGGGTGTCCTTCTTCACTTGGAGGGTGGGACCTATAACCCATAAAGGACAAAAGAGTCCTTTGAATCTTGTTAGAAGAAAATAAAAGGAAAGAAAAACTATAAGAGTGAGCTGAAGAGAGAGAATAGAGAGAAAAGGGGGTTTGTGGATCCCCTATGGGTTTAATCTTCTCTATGCTTTTGGTTGATTGAAAGTCCAAAAGCAAGGTTCCTCTCCTTGTTTGGGTGTTTAGAGGTTGGAGATATCTTCTTGGCAAGAATATAAGGAGATTAAATAAAAAAAGTGTGAAGATTGGTGTTTCTTCAAGGGATTGTGAGTTACCACAAATCCGGGTCATTCTCTTCAAGCTTCTTGGTGTACCTCTTGCCTTGGTGAGATCCAACCTTGTACTTATTTCATTATTTAATTGAATGGAATATTTTGCTGGACTTGTGTCCCATGGTTTTTCCCTTTCAGGTTTTTCACCTTAAAAATCTTGGTGCATTATGGTATGTTTTCTCCTGCTATTTGCTTTTCCATTTCTTGTGATTATATATTGCATTTTATTTCCATTTGGTTTTTCTCCACTAATTTTCACAAGAGAACATGGAAAGTATGGTTTCCCAACACCCACGACTTCAACACTCCTCCACAAGTTGAGCCATTTGATGGCATAAAAAATTACTACAAGAAAAATAGTTTTACATGTGCAAGGATGCATTTATTAGGTTGTGTGTTTTTCCCTAGCGGGACCAGTTGTGTAGCTATTCTATCGAATTTTACATTGCTTCCGCAGATGTCGTGTGTTTGAAGTCTAACACCTTGAGATCCGAGACCCAGAGATGAATGGGCCTCAACTAGAGGATTTAAACAAAGTGACCCTATATCCCATTTCCTTTTCCTCCTTTGTACTAAAGGATTTTCTAGGACGTTGAATTAGTTGAATCTAACCAGGTCATCTAGGACACTTTATGTTTACCATGCAACAAATAAACCCAAGTAGTATGAGCAATGTCATTCATAAAGTAACAAAATACCGGTAACTAAATAAAGGGATAATAGAGTGCAAACCAATGTGGTAGCTGAAAAGGAAACTGGTTTAACACTAGATGAAAGACAAAGCATTGCTCAACTAGGAACCCTTTAGATTGTCTGATTTGCTTTTAAACTATCATCTATCTACAAGATGGTCCACTTATTAAATTTCCTGGATTAAGTTATAAATGGTTCATGTATGTGCATACTGTGAAGAAACACGTCTTTTTTTTTCTTGATCAAGAAAGGAAAGGAAAGAAAGCTTACCAAGAAGAAACCAAAAGAGAGAAAGGAAAGGAAATGAAAGGAAAGTAAAGAAGGCTTGCCAGGGAGTGGTAGAGCCACAAAACAAGAAAACAAGAAGATCCACAACTTCATGCATCACTCACCAATTTCCTGTTAGGAAAATTGAATATAAAAAGGTGAGCAAGATATGGTTGCAGAGATGATGAGTAACAACCCCTGAGCCACGGATTATGCTTTCCTTAAGACAATATTTGCCCTTTACTTTATTCTTAAATGAAGAATGAAGATTGCAAACGAGTCAGCAAACTTGTCTCGAATAAAACGGCTCCAACACTTGGTTGTATTGTTGATCGACATTTTGTAGCATCATGAGATCAACCCTTTAACACTTTAAACTATTGCCCAAAAAATGATTGTAGAATGGCTCAAAGGTTTGCAGAGAATAATTGAGAAATAAAGAAAAGAAAAGGGAAAGTTACAAAAACTTCAAGATTAGATGTGTTAGGATTTCCCTTTTTATTTATAGATTTCAAATGGGTGTCTTTTGAAGCCTTAGAAAGTGTCTATAGACACCCTACATGCCCTTCCATGATGATAAGTTGTCTATAGATACATTAAGTGACTTTCAAGAAAAGATAACAGTCAAAATTTCAAACTTCACACATTCAGATCGATTCACAATGGTCTTGGATTGATCCAAACGTGTATTCTATCCAAAATTCTGTAAAATTGGGAGGTCTCGGATCGATTTGGATGCTAGTATAAATCGATCCAGCTTGGTTTGGATCGATTTTCATTTTATGCAGATCGATCCCAAACTTGAAAAATTTTCAACAATCCCCACTATTTAGAAAGTTTAGGAAATTTTGGTTCTTTAAAGAAATTGAGAAAATATTTTTGGGCAATAGAAAATTATGCATACATATAGGTGTACACAGACTTGAACCTACACTTAGTCCAAATACACAAAAGTTTGTCGAGGTGCTTAGTAATCGTAGTTTTGAACTAAGGACCCCATTTGGACTAAACCAGATATATTGAACACACAACTTACCTTACAAGTGTTCAAGCATAGCCATCACTTTTAACTGCCTTGTGCTCTTATCCTATTTAGTAAGTGCTCTAGTAGACTAAGCCCAAATTCTTATAGGAAGCGGCTCCACTTCCACACTTATATAGTTGAGTCTATCTGAAGTGTATTTGCATGATTTGCACTTCTCTATACAGATATAGACCCATTAAGAGTATTACTATTCAGTATTCTTTATCCATGCAGACTTGCACTAACAGTGGATGAATTAGAGATCTTTGTATCTCTCTATGTAGTGCATAAAATAGAATATTATGATTTGTTTTTCCCATTGAATCTATATGCAAGTTGGGCTCCCTTTATTAGTCAACTGATACAATTTAATCTCACCCCCTGGAAAACCTTCAAATCATATCCCTTATAAGGCCCTTCGTAAAAGGATCGGCTAAATTTTCTTTCAATCAAACATATTCCAATGTGATTACTTCATCTCGTAGAAGTTGTCTCATATATGAATCCTAGACTAATATGTATAGACTTTCCATTATATGTGCCATTGGGTGCTCTTAACAGTGTGGCTTTATTATCACAATGCAAAGAAATAATAGGCATTGATTTAGGTCATAATGAAATTTCATAAAGTAAGTTCCTAATCTATTCTGCCTCTTTCTTAACAACTACTAATATAAACTCTACTTCTATAATGGAATGAGCTATACAAGTTTGTTTCTTAGAACCCTAAGATATTGTTGTGCCACCTATAGTGAACATTAACCCACTAGTTGAATCATTTTCACTAGGATATCCAACTAACATCTGTATAACATTCCATTACATCTGCTTGTCTATAGTATGTCGGACCATAGATATTTGAATATTCTATCTACTACTTTCCAATGCCAGTAATTAGGACTATGAGTATATCTACTTAACACTCCAACAACATAAGTAATATTTGGTATTGTATACAATTCATAGCATACCTAAAGCTTCCAATGATACTAGCATATTTTAATTGATCTATGTACTTACCATCATTATTTAATAACTCTTTACTAGGATCATATGGTGTAGATATGAGTTTATAGTCTAAGTATCCAAACTTTCTATAAAAGGACTCAATATAATGAGATTATGTACAAACAATTTCATTACTATTCTTTATTAGTTTGATTCTTAAAATAACATTTGCATTACTCATATCTTTCATAGCAAAGCAAGATGAAAAATATCTTTTAGTATTCATTACAATATCAAGATCTATTTAGATCATATAGTGACTTAACTAATTTATATAATTTGTGTTCTTGATTTTTTAAGACAAAATCTTCAGGTTGTTCCATGCAAATTTCTTCATTTAAGTCACTATTTAAGAAAACTATTTTAACATCCATTTGATGTACTAGTAGGTCGCAAATTATAGTTAATGCTATAATTAATTTGTATCAAAATAATCTACTCCTTCCTTTTGTTTGAAGTCTTTGGCCACTAACCTAGCTTTAAAATTTTCTATTGATCCATCCGCTCTTCTTTTCCTTTTAAATATTCATTTACAACCTATTGATTCACATCCTAGTGGTAGATCAACTAATTTTCATGTTTGATTTTTCATGATGGAATCTATTTCATCATTTATTGCTTCTTTCCAAAATAAAGCATCTCTAGGACACATGGCTTCTTTAAATGTTTTAGGATTTTCATTTTATCCATTAACATTATTGAGTGTATGATGCCACTTCTATCACTTTCTACTAGTTATAGGTAAACATCTTCTCCAGAATTATATGATGTTTCTCTTTTTCTTTTACTTCTTCTAGGTTCTAATTCTTCTACTTCTTTTGTTTTTTGTTTTGTTTTGTTTTACTTTTAAGAACCTTAGGCACACTAAGTACATTTGTTTCCTTGCAAGTGAAACTATTCTAAAAAAATACTAAATCTCTTGATTCAATGATTGAATATTATATTGATCAATTATATCTATGTTTTTTAAGGTTAGAAAATGATATCCTATAAAAACACTTTCAATTATTTATCTCCTAACTTGTGTATTTTAGTATTTGGTAATCTTACCAAAGTTTTATCCCCCACACTTTAACATATTCTATAGTTGATTTATGTTTCTTCTAAATTAAGTTCATAAGGTGTAATTTTTGTGTCTTTATGAGTAATTCTATTTAAAATATAACAGGTTATAACTAAGGCTTCTCCTAAGTAACTATAACGTAATCCATAACTTATTAACATAGTATTTATTATTCTACTAATATTCGGTTTTTCCATTCCGCTATTCCATTTTGTTGGTGTGTTTATGGGGTTGTGATTTGGTGAATTATTTTTTATTTTTCACAATAATCAGTAAAATATTTTGATGTGTATTCACCCCTTCTATCTGATCTATGCATTTTAATTTTTTGTTTCTAGTTGATTTTCTACTTCATTTTTGTTGATTTCCAATTTACTCAATGCCTCATCTTTGGTTTTTATTAAGTAAACATAAATGTATCTAGAGCAATCATCTATAAAAGTAATGAAGTATTTTTTTACCTCATTTAATTATCAATCCACTTAATTCACATATGTTCGAGTGTCTTAGTGCTAATAACTCTATATTTCTTTCTACTTTGTGAAATGTTTTTCTAGTAATTTTTGATTTTATACATATGCCACATTTTTCTAACTTTTCATCTAGACTTTTAGGAAGTAATCCTAATTTTATCATATTTTTGATAGACTTATAATTCATGTCTTAATCCACCGTGCCACAAATTTAAGAAATCAACAATATAAACCAAAGAATAATTTTTATTATTAATATTAAAATTAAATAAACCACTAGAGGCATATCCTTGACCTACATACATCCCATTTTTCAGCAAGGTAAACTTATCTGATTTGAAAATTATCTTAAAGCCATGTTTAGCAAGTAAATTGGCTGAAACTAAGTTTGTTCGAATATTTGGTACAAATATGACATTATTTAAGGTGAGTACATTCACAAGGTTAGATTAAGATTTACCTTTCCTTGTCCTAACACTTTAGTGGTTGATGAATTTCTTATATATATGACATTATCATCACCGACACCTTGAAAGGACTTCAACATGTTCTTATCAAAAGTGACATGTCTTGTTGTTCCATAATCAAGCCACCCTTCACAATCATGTTCAATCATATTAACCTCCAAGATGACCACAGAAAGATCCTCTTCAGTGACATTTATTTAATATATACCTCTCTTGTTTCTATTAGATCCTTCTCCTTGCTTTCCTTCTTCTTTCAAGTACAAACAACAAGCCTTCTTGAACTGTCTAACTTTGTGGCAATGGAAGTAAGCCTTCTTGTTGTTCTTCTTAAAACTTTGTTTAGAGTGGATCCTTCTCTTAAACTTTTACCAATTTGGACCTTCTTCGATCACATTTTCTTTTGCTAGAAGTTTTGATTAGTCTTTTTTTTTCTCACACAATGGAAAATTTTCTTCTATCTGTAGATCTTGTGCAAGATCTGCTAGTGACATTTCATCTTTCTTATGTTTATGAAGCTTTTTGTGATCCCACCATAAGGGAGGAAGTTTTTCTATATATAATGGACCCGCTATATGCTCCAATTCATGAAGTTGATATATAATGGATCTACTTTTAGTCATTGTAAATTCTAGAAATTGACTTACAAGAAATTTATTCATATCGGCATATTGGAATTCGTATTTGACTTGAAGTGCCTCCCAAATATCTTTTGCATACTCCACAGCCTCGTATAAATTGAATAGTGCATCGATAGTGCATTAAGAACATATCCCTTGCACAAATAATTATCCAATTCCCACTTCCTTCTTTGTCAAGTCTAAGTGAGTGTTTCTTCTTCTTCTTCAAGCAGTTTTGGTGTAGTCAATACATATGCCACACCCAAAGCAATAAATTTAGGATGGATTTTCTGCTACCATCGTCTATAGTTTGATCCGTCGAATCTCTCCAACTTTCCCATGTCGGACTTGAGAAGACTAACATGAGATTGGGCCATTGTTACTCAACTTGCACGAATATTGTCTTAAGATTGTTAAAAAAATTGAATATAAAAAGGTGCGAAAGATATGGTTGCAGAGATGATGAGTAACAACGCCCAAGTCACGGATCATGCTTTCTTTAAGATAAATTCACCCCCTATTATGTTCGTAAATAAATAATAGAGACTACAACGGGTCAAGAGACTTGTCTCTAGGATAAAATAGGCCTATCACTTGGTTGTATTGTTGATCGGCAGTTTGCAGTGAGATCAACCCTTGAACACTTTAAACTAGTGCCCAAAAAATGATGCAAAATGGCTCAAAGGTTTGTAGAGAACAATTGAGAAAGAAGAGAAGAAAAAAGAGAGATACATATGGGTGTCTTTTGAAGCCTTAGGAAGTGTCTATAGACACCCAACACACCCTTCCATAGAGATAAGTCATCTACAATACATTAAGTGACTTTCAAAAAAAGATAACGGTCAATGTTTTCTAACTTCACAAATTTGGATCGATCTGCAAATGTATCAAATCAATCTGGACTTTTTTTTGGTCGAAAATTCTGTAAAACAAGGAAGCCTCGGATTGATCCGCACTTTATGTGGATTGATCTGGCTAGTGAATATCGATCGGCTAGTATGGATTGATTTAGCTTGGTTTGGCGCAATTCCAAACTTGAAAATTATTCAACATTTCCAACCACCTCACTACTCCCCCACTCTCAGGTCTATAGATCCAGAAGGAGATTTCACATTTACTTTGATTTTCCTTCCTTATTTGTTTATATGCCATAAGGGTTTTGTTTATTTAGAGAATCTCCCTCCTCTCCCACCCCACCCTACCAACTCCAATGTAATCAATCCCTCAAAATATAGTTATAAAAATAAAATACGGATTATTTAATCGGGTGTCTAGTCATGCTTTTATTACAACATTACCCAAAGAAATATATCAGTCTTTGGATGCAATGGGTGGTGCTTTTAGTGCTTGCAATATACACATTTTCCACATCCAAACATAAATCTCCCTGGTAAAACTCCAGTATTCTCACATCCATGCTCCATACAACCTTGGGATATCCATCATGGTAAAGGTCTAAATGGTTCCCACCGACTAGTTGTAGGGATCCATGGTTTGAGGAAGGATTTTGTATACTTGATGACGGAGAATTTGGACCCGAGTTAACCAAGCAAATTGACTACGCGAACCACCCTGGTTTAACCAACCAACCTACCAAGTTGTTGGTTCAAACCTACGATAGCACATACCGAGCACCCAATCAATAACAGAGTAGTATGAGCACCAAGTTAACCGTTTGGGGAAGAGTGCTATAAAGGTGGTAGTTGCACGTATGTATACCATCTGGTGGACTGAGGAATAATAATAGGCGACCTAACAAAGTAGGTGACCTGTGCACGATCATCCGTAACTACTAAGCTGACTGGACAATGTGTCCACCGAGACGATCGACCAATATGATAAAAATCAATTAAATGGGCTCACCAAGTGACACTTGCCGACCACCAACAGGATAAAAAGGGCAATCATGACGCAGAGCAATGCAGAGGGATGACTAATCTGATGTGGACAAGTGTGCCACTCAACCACGTTCTTCTAACTAACTTGAGGAATATTCCTAACGGATCATGTGGAACGGCTAGGAGAACCTCTATATGAAGAATAGTCTCTGAGAAGAAGGTATGCACAAATACAACCTAAAGAGGGAAATACGAAGGATATCTAACCTCTGATCACTGACTTGAGCATCAGAGGGGTGTAGACTGGCAACACATCGACGCTATTTGCTGTCTTGGGGCAAGTGGGATTTGGGAGAAAGATTCCAGATAAAGGGAAATAAGAAGGACCATCTTGGTGAGTCAGAACTTGACGTCATCAGTTGGCACCATCTGTGGGAAGCTGAAGTGATTTTCGGGAAGACAAAGGTTATATGGTTGAAACTCGGTTAGGAATAATGGAAGCCCACCAAAATGCCTCATCCACAAATGAGCAAGGTAGGAGGGAAGCCGAGGTGGATAGAATTGCAAGTTTGGGATAGCAGATACAAGACCTTAACCGCAATATAGAACGAATGACAGAAAAATCAAGAACTAAGTCGTAGGCTCATGGAGTGGATGGAGCATCAACATTCTGGTAATGAAGAGACTCAGGAGGCTGCACATGTTGGACCAGAAATTGAGCAAGAGTATGGAAGAGAGGCAAGGAGACAGCCACGGCCCTGGGGCGTCCGTGCCTTAACAGACTAGTGACTTGGGCGGAGGCCCCCTCGCAGAATAAGAGAAGCAAATCCAAAAGATGCAGGATCAGCTGGAAGTTGTGATAGAAGCTCTCTGAGGCAGAACCCCTTCCATGGTTGAGGCCCTAGTACAAAGGACTGACCATCCCTTCTCCGTAATGATCATGTCTTATCCCCTTCCCAAAAGGTTTGGGATCCCTCAAATGGAGCCCTTCGATGGAAGCCAAGACCCATTCGACCACCTCGAGACATACAAGAATTTGATGCTCTTGCATGATTATTCAGATGGGGTCACGTGCAGGGCTTTTCTGGCCACCCTAAAGGGCTCTACACGAAAATGGTTCAATAATCTTCAGCTAAACAACATCAACTCATTTTTTGAGTTGAGCTAGTAGTTTGCCAGTCACTTCATAGGAGAGAGACACTATCGTAGGCTAGCAACTTACCTACTCAATGCTAAGCAATATAAGGGGGAGTCGTTGAGAGATTACATCTCCCGTTTCAACCAAGAAGTAATGCAGGTAGATGACGCCGACGAGAAGGTAGTGCTCACGGCCTTCATGGGTGGGTTGTTGCCCACCAACTTTCTATTTTCTCTTTCCAAATCCCTGTCTAGCAACATGGCTGAGCTGATGCTCCGAGCTTAGAAGCACATGAATGCAAAAGAAGTAATGACGACAAGGAGAGATCAGGGAAATGAACATCGAGAGCCAATGAAGAGAAAAAGGGACAAATGACTAAAAGCTGTGGAAGGTGAATCAAGAATGGGGGAAACAACCGACCGAGTGCTAAGACCGAGGGAGGCACACGCACCCGTTCAGTGAACACAGGTTTAGACCCTATTCAATTCACTTATCGAACAAGTCTTTATGTACGTAAGGGATGACCCATCCTTAAAATGGCCTAAGAAGCTCAAGACCCCTTTGGAGAAAAAATCCCAAAGGAAATATTACCAGTTTCATCAAGACCATGGCCACAACATAAAAGACTGTGTTGACTTGAAGGAGTAGATAGAGGCACTCATCCGGCAGGCTGGTTGAGGCATATCATTGTGGACCACCCTCGAACCTTGCCGAGGGCAAAAGAAGAGCCTCTGAGCCAGAAGAATCCTGAATCAGAGCCATTACGAGAGATAAAGGTCATTTCCAAAGGATTTGTTAGAGGAGACAAATTAAATTCAGCTAAAAAAGCCCATGCACGGGCGATGAAAGCATCACAAAAGGGGGTTTACTCAATAGACAGAATCAGGAAATGTCCCCAAATCGCTCAAGAAGATATCACATTTATTAAAAAAGATTCTCGAGGAGTGCAACACCCACACGACAACACCCTAGTTGTCACATTAGTCATAGCTAATCATTGAACCAGAAGGGTACTCATGACAACGGCAGCTCGGCAGATATCTTATACCTATTCGCCTTTGAACAAATGGGAATCAGAAGAAACAAGCTCTGACTGATAGCCACACCTCTGGTAGGGTTCATCGGGGATGGATTATACCCCGTGGGGATCATCACACTCCCAGTAACAGCGGGGGTTAGTCCACACCAAGTGACCAAGGTAGTCGACTTTTTGGTTATTAATTTCCCCTCAGTATACAATGCCATCATTGGATGACCGACGTTAAACAAAATGAAGGCCATTACCTCTACCTACCACTTGCTAATGCGCTTTTCAACTGAGGAGGGAGTCGGGGAGGTCAGAGGCAACCAAACTGCTTCTTGAGAATGCTACGTAGCATTTTTAAAGGAGAAAGAGTTAAAGGAGGCCCTTATCATTAACGACATGGAAGATAGAGAGGACATCCAATTGAAGTAGACCGGGCCCGTAGAAGATCTAGAGGAGCTGAGCATTGACCCTGACAAACCAGAAAAGGTCGTTCAGGTCGAGAAGATGCTCTCCAGAGAACTAAAGCTCTACTTGAGGAAACTCCTGATGACCCATAGGGATGCCTTCACGTGGACGCATGCAGACATGCCAGGGATCGACCCAAGGTAATCACACACAGGTTGAGTGTCGATCCTTTAGCAAAACCATTCAGATAGAAGAAAAGAACCTTTTCTTTAGACAGAAACCAAGCTGTTGCTGAAGAGGTGGACAAATTATTGAAAGCTAGATTTGTATGATGTCACCTACCCCGATTGGATAGCTAACGTGGTGTTGGTCAAGAAAAACAATGATAAGTGGAGGATATGTGTGGACTTCACCGACCTTGACAAGGCCTGTCTTAAGGACAACTTCCTACTTTCGAGAATAGACGCCCTGGTTGACTCTACCTCCGGCCTCGCTCTGCTCAATTTCATGGATGTGTTCTACCAAATACAAATGAATGAAGGAGATCAAGAGAAGACATCATTTATTACTGACCGATGCACGTATTATTACAAAGTCTTGTCATTCAGATTAAAAAACATAGGGGCCACTTATCAAAGACTGGTGAATAAAGTGTTTGGAGTGCAGACTGGGTGAAACATAGAAGTTTATGTAGACGATATGTTAGTGAAAAGAATGGAAGCCGAAAAGCACATAGACGATCTGGAGGAAACTCTCTGCACCCTTAGGAGGTTCCGAATGAAGCTCAACCCTGCTAAGTGTGCCTTCAGGGTGTCAGTAGGAAAGTTCCTCAGTTTCATGGTATCTCATAGAGGAATCGAAGCCAATCCCAAGAAGTTGAGGCTATATTGGGCATGAAGCTGCTGTAGACTACAAAAGAGGTACAATAATTTGTAGGAAGAGTTGCATCCCTCAGATGATTCATCTCAAGGTCCATGGACATATGTTTTTCTTTCTTTTGCCTCTTTAAAAAAGGATTCTAATGGACGGAGGAAGCTAACCTATCGTTCTAAGATCTCAAGGGACACTTGGTGTGCCTATCGACCCTCTGCCACACTATCGAAGGGGAAGACCTGTACTTATATTTAGAAGTATCAAAGGTAGCGGTAAGTTCAGTTTTGGTCTAAGATGAGCACAATCGGACTCTAGTGTACTACATTAGCAAAGTCCTCCGCGGAGCAGAGTTAAGATATCCACCCTTGGAGAAATTGGCATTCGCACTCGTAACAACAACCAAGAGGCTTAGGCCTTACTTCCAGGCCCATCCTATAATAGTGCTGACCAATCAGCCTTTAAGAGCGGTGTTGCAAAAACCAGAGGTATCAGGTAGGATGGTAAAGTGGGAGATAGAGTTAGGCGAGTTTGACGTTAGCTACCGACCGAGGACAACTATAAAAGGATAAGTTTTGGCAGATTTCTCGATAGAGCTGATGCCTGTAGAAGCAGACGAGAGGAACTCCTCAAAATCAGAATGGACCCTCCATGTGGATGGGTCACCCACTGCCTTAACCAGCGGGGTTGGGCTATTGCTGACCATGCCCAAGGGGGTAGAGGTCGAGTTTACAATCCAGTTGGGATTCAATGCAACGAACAATGAAGTAGAATATGAAGCGTTGATCATAGGATTGAGTGTGGCAAAAGAAGCAGGGGTTGTGTGCGTCGCCATCTATACTGATTCTAAGTTGGTCAAAGGACAGGTAACTGGTGAGTATGAGGCCAAAGAAGACCGAATGAAAAGTATATGGCTAGGGTGAGGAGCTTGTGTCTCATTTTAACGTCATCAAGATCCAACATATCCCAAGAAGTCAAAATGAGTGTGCAAGTCGATTGGCACGACTAGCATTTAACGATAATTACGTGACAAGAAACTGATTACCTGTAAGCCGCCCCACCAAACCTAGTACGGAGAATGAGCCAAGCATCTTCGTGTGCACGAGTGAGCCTGAAGACAACTGGAGGATCCTAATCACCTAATTTCTCAACATAGGAGATTTACTGCCTAACCTAGGCGAGGCCAAAAAAGTCAAACTCTGGGCCAGTCGGTATACCTTGATAGATGATACCCTCTACAAAAGGAGCTTTACTATGCCATACTTGAGATGCCTGTCGCCAGCCGAAGCTGATTACGCCATGAGAGAAGTCCACGAAGGTATATGTGGAAACCAATTGGGTAGTCAATCACTAGTCCATAAGCTTGTCAGAGCAGGGTACCATTGGCCAACCATGTAGTCCGATGCTGTGAACCTGGTCTGAAGGTGCGACGTTGCCAAAGGTTCATCAATATTCCTCGACAATCGACAGAAGAGCTCACGTCCATCACGGGGCCATGGCCTTTTACCCAATGGGGAGTAGATATTGTGGGTCCCCTCCCCTGGCAAAAAGGTAGAGGAAGTTCCGTCTTGTTGCCGTCGATTATTTTACCAAGTGGGTTAAGGCAGAGGCGCTAGCAACAATCACCAAGAGCAACATACGCGACTTCATTTGGAAGTCTATAATATGCCGGTTAGGAACACCATAGGTTATAATCACCGATAATAAGAAACAATTTGACAACAAGCACTTCCATGAATTTTTCTCTCAACTGAGAATTAGGAACCACTTTTCCTCCCCAGCACATCCTCAGGCAAACGGTCAAGTTGAGGTGACCAACAGAATTATTCTAAAGATAATCAAGACAAAGCTAGAAGCATTAAAGGGTCAATGGGTTGACAAGCTACTGGGGGTGCTATGGGCCTACAGAACCACCCCAAGGAGCTCCATAGGGGAGACACCTTTCGCCTTGGCCTTTGGCAGCAATGCAGTTATACCGATGGAAATCGAGGTGACGAGATTGAGGACTTAAAAACCACAGACCGAACAGGTAGAGAGAGAGCCACGGTTGAACCTAGACTTGTTAGAAGAAAAAAGGGATGAAGCCTCCCTCCGAGTGGTAGCCTACCAACAAAGTATGGTGAAATATCACAATGCCAAGGTCCGATCGAGAGGTTTTCATAATGGAGACCTTGTCCTCTGGAAGGTAAGCATAACAATGTAGATTTCGGGCAATGGCAAGTTGAGACCCAAGACTACACGGATGACACCTATTACTTGGAAACCATGGAAGGTAAGCTCCTACCTCGACCATGGAACATTGAACACTTAAAAAGGTACTACCAATAGGAATGTAATTTTAATTTCGAAATAATAAAATTTGTCTACTATTATGGGTGTCGTAGCATTCTACAGCTAAAGTCCTGAGCAAAGTCAGAATAATGGATTAAGTCTAGTAAAACGACCTTCGGTTTACTACAACGGTCTATAACTAAAGTCCCGAGCGGTGTTGCAAAAATGGACTAAGTCCAGTAAAACGACCCTTGCCATACTACAATCGTCTACTACTAAAGTCCCGAGCGACGTCAAAAAAATGGACTAAGTCTAGTGAAATGACCCTCAGCCTATTACAATGGTCTACAACTAAAGTCTTGAGAGGTGTCCGAAAAATGGACTAAGTCCAGTAAAAAGACCATCAACCTACTACAACGGTTTACTACTAAAGCTCTAAGTGACGTCGAAAAATGGACTAAGTCTAGTAAAATAACTCTCGGTCTACTACAACTGTCTATAACTAAAGTCCCAAAAGGTGTCGCAAAAATGGACTAAGTCTAATAAAATGACCCTCGGCCTACTACAACGGTCTACTACTAAAGTCCTGAGCGACATCAAAAAAATGGATTAAGTCTAGTAAAACGACCCTCGACTTACTACAACAATCTACTACTAAAGTCCCGAGCGATGTCGGAAAAATGAATTAAGTCCAGTAAAACGAACCTCGGTCTACTATCATGGTCTACAATTAAAGTCCGGAGCGATGTCAAAATAATGGACATAATTTAGTAAAATGACCCTCAGACTACTACAATGTTGTACAATTAAGGCCCAAAGGGCTTGGTAAGAATAAACAAGTCAAGCAACCCTCACTTTATGAAACCGTCCTATAATTAAAATCCTAAGTGGAGCTGCATAAAATAGCCATCACATAGATGAGCAATCTATCAAAATATCATGCCAAATAAAATAGAGCTACTGCATGCAGTCAAAGGGGAAGATCTATCAATTAAAAGTTGATACAAAAAAAGATGAAAGAAACAACCCTCCATATACAAAAGAAAGAGGGGGGGGGGGAAGAAAGAAGTAGTGTCCTCAAGAGGTCGTGTTGTCCATCTCTAACTCCCCCTCAGTATCCTTGGCTGCCTTGGGCCTAACGGAGTCTGACTCAGCATCAGCCTTGAACATTGAAAGGTCAAGGTTAGGATGTGCCCTCAGAATCTGACTGCGAAGGGTCTCAAAACCACTAAGAAAATACTTCATGGTCTTGTCGTTGAAAGCCTTAGATTTCAGGTATGTGGTGACCGCCTCCTCGAAAACTTTGCCCTTCTCCGCATCCCAACTTGACTTCATCTCTTCCAGAGACATCTACAAAATGGCAGCCCCAACGCTTTCCCCTTCATGCTGGTCTTAGACTTCTTCCAAGGTAGACTCTCTACCCTTCAGCTTATTTTCAATCTCGGCAAGTCTTCTCGCCAATGCTGATCGATCAAAATTGTCTTTAGACAATTTCCTTCGGAGCTCACCGATATAAGCATCCGTGACGAGTTGACGACTGGAGAGAATTGCCACCTTCGTTAGCAGCTACAAGTAGAGGGAGACACTTGGTAATAGATAATAAATGGTGAAAAATGGTGAAGATAACCAAATTGACAGTTAATAAAAAACTCTCACCTTCCTAAGGTCAAAGAAGGCACTCTTCGCCAAGGCGCTCATGCTGCTGTACCTGAAGCTCTCCATGTCATTGTTGAAGAGAACCGAGCGTAGGTGGGCGACTGCTAGATCTTCATCTTCTAGCAGAGAAGGAGGACCTTTCTCCTTCCCCTTAGAGGAGGCCCCTGCCAAAGTATGAGGAGGGAGGTCGTTGACGCACTCATCAAATATGGCTGCGGTGTCCAATGCTACCTCAAGATTGATGATAGAGGGGGGAAGAACAGTTGGAGGGATGATCACCAATGGCACGACGCTTGGTCTATCCTTTTCCACCGAGCGACCATGGGAGAATTTCGATCGCTTTTGTGAGCTACTTGTAGTAGCTTTCGAGGTGACCCTCGCCAAGGAAGATTTTGATGGCTTAGCGGACATATCTGCAAAAGGGAAGAAATGTTAAATAATAAATAAATAATAATAAGAATGAATGAAAAATAGAAGATATGAAATAATGGATGAGATGAGTGGTTGACGACCTGGCTGACCGACTGACAAGACAGACGACCCAGAAGAAGGAGGTTCTGGGTTAAACAAGCAAGAAGAAAGTGATTCGGGGTTTACTAATAGAGAATCCCGAACTAGATGTGTAAAGGCACGCTCCAACCTCGCGAGTTCAGCCTCGGATAGTGGACGCTTAGCCAAGGGTACAAAAATAATGAAGGTTAGACCGACTAAACAGAAAATGAGTAAGGAAAACTATGACGACCGAGAGTTATCTTCTCTATGTGGCTCTCCCCATATCTTGGGGACTGTGTGGACTTGATCAACAAGCGACTCCCACGAGAAAGACTCCAATCCATCCCCGAATACAAAGAAAAATCTCTTTTTCTAACCTCTGTTCGATGTTGGAAGACCCCAGATTAACGCTCGTTTGGGGTCCAAGCGGTAAAGTACCATCACCCCAAATGCATCTCCACTGCCTTATAGCAGTAAAGAAATTTAGGGATAGTGAGATGATCCCGACTGCCACTGCACGCAAGCCATAACACCATGCAGGCGATCAAAATCCTCCACCCATTAGGCATAATTTTCCCCGGGGCTAGACAAAGGTAGGTAAGGAGTTGATGAACAAACAGAGGGATAGGAAAGCATATACCGACTTCCAAAGTTTGCTAAAAAATTGAAACCTCATTCGAGAGGCAAGAAGAGGCCCACTCATAAAAAACAGGAACCCTTAGATTGACTGACTCTAGGATTTAGTAGAGGTGATGCAAATCCTTAAGCCAAGACTTTGACACAGTCGAAAGGACGTGTTCTGCAGCGTATGGTTCTCCAACAAAATGAGACCACCTAACAAGCTCCGAGGGTTGAGCCGAGTCAGGAGAAATTTTTTTGACCAAATTTTCATTAAGAGCCATGACAAATTCGGAGGAGTTGGATGAGGTATCCATATGACTGAGAGCGTATATAACCTCGACCGAAGAGCCTAGTACTTCTAAAAGTTAGTTCATGACGTAACTTAGAAAGGGAGACTGGAATCCTAAAATAGTCAAGTCAGGGAAACATTGACAAGTACGAAGGAAGTAGCATAAACAAGTTAAATGAAAACTGAAGGGATCCCCGGTAGGATCTAGGGTCAGACTCTAAGATAGACGAACGAAGACAGACGACTGATAGCACAACCACAACATGCGAAGGAAAGGGAAGAGAATGGTGCATGAATGCTCACACAAGAAGCGGCGATCTTAAAGTAAAACGAAGAAAGAAGGGGGATTTGTACAAAACGGTGGGACAGAGAGTACCTCCCAATGGACGTCTTGGCTAACAGATCTTTGAGCGCTATACGAACACGAGCAAGACTAGCAATGCGAACACAGCTTTGGAAAAAGCTTGAAAATGAATGGAAGGCCAAAAAAAGGACAATGGCCTCTTCTTATAAGATCCTCAGTTAATACCTAACTATTGAATCATCTCCTTCATCCCGAGTTGTTAGATGAATGTGTGGTTTGAGGAAAGACGACAGCTAACGTGATGGGTCTTGTCACCATTAATGGCGTGGGGCTCGAAAAAGATAGAGTTGAAAAATCGCTATACCAATCGACTCAGATGGTTTTTTAGATTCCTAATGCCCACTCGAGTTAGCAGACCAAGGAATTGGGGGGGGTAGGTGATGACGGGGAATTTGGACCCAAGTTGACCGAGACAATTGATTAGGCGAATCACCTTAGTCCAACCAACCAACCTACCAATTTGTTTGGTGACCCACCGCCGGTTCAAACCTACAGTTGCGCATACCAAGCGCCCAATCAATAACAGAGTACTATGAGCGCCAAGCTGACCGTTTGGGGAATAGTGCTATAAAGGTGGTAGTCACATGTATGCATGCCATCTAGTGGACCAAGGAATAATGATAAGCGGCCTAACAAAGGAGGTGACCTACGCATGATCATTTGTAACTAGTAAGCTGACTGGATAACGTGCCAACCAAGCTGATCGACCAATATGATGAAAATCAATTAAACGGGCTCACCAAGCGACAGTTGCTAACCGCCAACAGGATAACAAGGGTGATTATGACGTAGAGCGATGCAAAGGAACGACTAATCCGATGTGGACACGTGTGCCACACAACCACGTTTTTCTAACTAACTTGAGGAATATTCCTGACGGATCACGTAGAACTGCCAGGAGAACCTCTATATGAAGAATAGTCCCTGAGAAGAAGGTATGCACAAATATAACACAAAAAGGGAAATACTAAGGATATTTAACCTCTGATCACTGACTTGAGCGTCGGAGGGGTGTAGGCCAGCGCCACACCGGCGCTATTCACTGTCTTGATGCAGGTGGGATCCAGGAGAAAGATTCCAGATCAAAGGCAATCGGAAGGACCATCTTGGTGAGTCAAAACTCGACGTCATCAATACCCATAACGATTTTGACATGTTTTCTTAGAAGATTGGAGGTTTTGATCTCATGGTGCATGATCTTGTGATGATGTAGGTAAGCCACGCCCTAGTGAATCTAATAGGTAAGGTTGGCGAGGGAGGGTTAATTGCCTATCATATTTTTTTCACAACTTTGGATCCTCTGTTGCACAAAAAAGAAAAAAGAAAAAGAAAAAAAATGAAGGAGAAGAAGAAGAGAGAGAGAGACTGAGAGAGGCTCCATCTTGCATGAAGGATGATGCAGATACTAGAAAAAAAGGTAGTTTAACTACAATCAAGGGACTTAGGGTTGGTTGGTAAGTGACTACATGTTACCTATTGTGGCCTATCTTTTTCTTGTCACTTGTCCCATCCTTCTTGATGCAAAGACTTTCGACGAGAGAGAATCCAAAGTCTCATATATATATATATATATATATATAAGACACTTAACGAGCCTAGCTTTAAGGGAGCTGAGCCTAGTTCTGCGTGGCCGAAGCTCTCTTAGCTAAACTAGCTCAATTGGATGCTTAGGCTCAGCTATACAAGCTTGAAACAAGGCTGAAGCTCATCCATGATGAGCTGAATTTCAAGTCAAGCTGAGGTCGGCTAAATTGACATCCTTAGCTATAAGTATAGTTATGGTGGAGAATATATCTATGATAAAATATTGTTGTTCTTTTTTTTTTTTTTTTCTTTCTGGGTAAAGTATAAACTAGTGTTTGTAAAGAGGGAGTAGTCATGTATCTCATGCGGGTAATTGGTGGCTTTTACAGTGGAACCCATCAAAGACGCTTTGTTGAATTGTGTGGTCTTCCAAAGCAAAGTTTGAATTTTTTTTCTCTTTTCAAATCCCTCTGCTTTCCGCTTTTCTTTGTATAGTAGGACAAAAAGGAAAGGTGAAAGAATTGGCTTTTGGGTTGTGGTTGAACTGAAATCCAATTGTTACCAAAAGTTATATGGTTATAATGGGCCAAAGAGCAGCAATAATGGTTGTGTTTTTGGTTTTGTTTTTGAAATAAATGTTCTATCCAGGATTTGGTGTCCAGTACACCAGGGGACGTCATATGGAATAAAAGGGGTGAGAATTTGAAATTTCATCTAACCCCTGCCCATTTTATTCCATGTGAAGTCCATCCTATCAAATTCTCCCCCCTTTTATTCCATATGATGTTCCTTGGTGTATTGGACACCAAATCCTGGACAGGAAATTTGCTCCCTTATTTTTTATTTTATGTGAGACCATCCTCCTCTAGTCTACACTATTTGCTGCTCCTGTCCTCCTCTAGTCTACACTATATTCTGCTCCTCAAGATTCAAACAATGAGCCGTCCAACGTTGTGGATTACTAAGGAGGAAGGATTTTGTCTGCGCTTCCCTTGAAAAGGCTTACATCTGGTGTTAGGGGGCAGACACATCAGTGCTGAAAAGTGATTTACATTTTTTTTTTGGGAGGGAGGGGGGAGTCTCATCACTTTTTCAGAACTGATATGTCTACCCCCGGATGCCCAGTGAAGGATAGCGTTCTTAAGGGAGGCAGACAAAATCCTTCATGCTAAGGAAGACATAGATGCTTTGTTAATCAGAATACACGACTAAAGAATTCAATCAAATGGATGGTTGTGTATTTACTAGCAATGAGGAGAAACTTTCATATCATCATCTGTGCCACCATCATCGTCATTTTTATATCATCATCATTGTCGTCATCGTCATCATCATTGATTATTTAAAGGAAGCTACACGGCCAAGCATCCATGGCCAGGGCTATTGGCAAATAATTTGCCAAAAGATCATCAACTATTTGCTACCCGAAAAGTTATCCCCAAATCACACCACTCACTTAAAGTGAGACTTGTTATAAAATTAGTATGTAGAGGAAAAGATGATAAGGGCCGAGTTACAGATCTCGCTTTCCTTAAGACAATATTCACCTCCTATTTTGTTCTTAAGATAGAAACAGAAATTGCAACGAGTTAACAAATTTGTCTCTAGGATAATACGGGCCAAACCACAAGGTTGTCTTATTGACCGGCGGTTTGCAGCACCATGAGATCAACCTTCAAACACTTAATACTATTGCCCAAAAAATTGCTTGCAGATTGTAGAGATGGTTTGAAGCACATCAGAGAAACACTAAGGGAGGGAGAGAGAGAGAGAGAGAGAGAGAGAGAGAGAGAGAGAGAGAGAGAGAGAGAGAGAGAGAGAGAGAGAG